>JZKD02S1674749.1:44850-79359 GCA_000966675.3 Picea glauca
CGCATCTCTCCCCAAGGATAGCGCATCACAAAAGGCTGATCAGATAGTCCAAACCCTAGCCAAGAGATATCCAAGCCAAATACTGAAACTTGCTGCTGATGCAGCTGCACCTGCAACCCTCCTCCAAACCTGTGCACCAGCTACACCTGCAGTGAGCACCAACTGGGAAAACTGCAGTCCTGAGATATGACAAATGAGAAACTGGCGCCCTGTATTTATAGTAATCCTGCCAGTTTACTGGGGCCGACTTCTCCTTCAGGGTATGTGTCTGTTCAGTATATTATTATTAATTTTGGCCGACTTCTTCTCTTGGAGGCTAATAGCCTAATATAAATTATATTCTTGAGCCGACAAGGCTTCTAGGGTTATTAGCCAATTCATTAGGGTTTCTCTTGCTTCCCGGAGTTTTCTATTCTCGTCAGGTTCACATGTAGAGGTAAATACCTCCCGCAGCTACCATAATATTAACAGAAAAATCCCCCCCGAAAAGAGGACAAAAACCTCAGAAGGAAAGGCGAGAGCAACAAACATATCAAGATAAAGATCTGGGCAAACAAAACACTCTAGAGAACTATGGAATGGGTACTGGGAGTACAAGGAATCAAAGTGGCCTTCACCCTAGGAATCTAGCAAACCCGTTGGTAAATGATGATTGTTGTTTCTTGGAATTGTAGGGGACTTGGCAGCAGGAGCAAAGTGGACTTTTTACCACTTGGTTTGGAGCAATACGATGATATGATTCCTACAGTCTGTGACAAAAATTCCTTGACAAATGTGAGGCTGACCTTTAAGCACAAAACACCCTGAAAAGAAGAATATATGCAACTTTAAGCAGCTAGCAAGCACAGTATTAATTTAAACTATGAATTCCTGAGGGTTTTGTCATGAGCATTACCTTTATGGATCGTATTGTTTCTTCTTGAATTTTCATATATACCTTAATTAACAGCTTTATTAGATCATTCTTTTAAGCACACGGAGAACATAACCTTTTTTTAGGTGCAACACAGAATCTCTAGCCTACTACTGTAACCTTGAAATTAGCATACCAGCATGATATAGAAGCTGTCACACAAAGCTTGAAATGATGTATGCATGTGTCTCTGTCAATAATCTCACGTTGGTACCAGGTTTAACAGGCTTATAACAATGTTGCTTTATGGGGTTAAACTTTTTTGAAATACTTCCAACAGTACAACAAACTTACCACTCACTAAACCCTGTTTGAAAGCAACAAAGTCAGATTTCTCTCTTTTTTTTATGGACCAGAAATATCAATCTTGAGGATTAATTGACTCCCTACGAGGTGTTCTGTAACATTCTTTATGTTCCAATTGAGACAAATAAGCAGATCAGGAAAGGCTATTTCAAGATATAGCAGAGTTCACTTGGTCTTTTTGTCAAACAGTTCATATGCAGTCTGAAGCAAAACTCAAATTCTTTGGGTTGCAAACTCAGGACTTAAGAGTATATTCTATTTTGTTGTTATACTTTGATTTTCAGGCATTAGATCAACACTTTCAGCTTATAATTATATGTCCAAAACCAAAATGCAATAAAAGGGATTGATGGCTGTCATGATGATGCAAAAATTTCACATATGAAATTTGTCGAACAGTTTGTATGCAGTCTTAAGTACCTCAGGTTATGCATTCAATGCATGGTATTCTTCAGTTCTAATATATAAACAATGTTCATGGAAGTACTTTCAACTGAGGGACATATTTTGAATCTCTCTCTGCTGGAAAATATGAATACTTTATCATTCAAACAGAGTTATTGATAGCAAATGATCAATTCACCCCTCAGAAAAGATGTGGTTGTAGGTGTATTTTCCAACCCTTGAAACAATCACGAATAGGAGATTATGAGAATTGAACTTGTGACTTTGAAAGTTAAAGCAAAGTCTTAAAGGTGGTGCACTAACCAACTAAGTCAACACCTCACTCTAAAAGTGAAGTGCTGGCTTAGCCTTATAGTACCAAGGCTCAGAGCCCCCAAGTGCCACACAACAACCAGTACACACACACCCAGAAACAACAATCTAGTCAAGTTGACCTTCCCCGAGAATTGAACTTGCGACTTTGAAAGTTAAAGCAAAGCCTCAAAGGCGGTGCACTAACCAACTAAGCCAACACCTCACTCTAAAAGTGAAGTGCTGACTTAGCCTTATAGTACAGTACCAGGGCCTAGAGCCCTCAAGTGCCGCACAACAACCAATACACACACACCCAGAAACAACGACCTAGTCAGGCCGACCTCCCCCGAGAATTGAACTTGTGACTTTGGAAGTTAAAGCAAAGCCTTAAAGGTGGTGCACCGGTATTAGTGGCATCAGTGTTGAGAGTGACATCAATATTAAGATTCAACATGCATCAAACAAAAATATAATCAAAAACCCTGCCACACAAAATCGGAGAATTTACAGTGGTATTTCATCGAACACTTTCGATGCAACCTAGTAAATCTCTGGTTATGCACACAGTTTAGTGGCATGATTAATGCTATCACTTCATCAACCAAATTCAACACAAGAATACTTTACTTGTATATAAATGATGCAATAAACCTCAGAAATTTTCAGCAATAAGCCAAGGTATCAGTCTAAAGATAATATTTACTTCTTATTTTTATTTTTGCATGATACACTACAAATTCGCTTAGGTGAATATCTGCCAAATCTAGGGAAAACCCAAGTCTCAAATTGTCAAGGTTAGGGCGAATATGGTCACACAACCCATAATCAAGGTTTAGAAATGCGAGTTTCAAGGTTCTGTGGTTGAGAAGGGCAATAACTCTTTTGGGTATAAGACTATGGTATGGAGTTAGGTAGGTTTGGGACAACATATCCTTGAAGATGGAAACCTTGGGCACACCTGTTAAAATTAACAGCATCGGTAGTCATTCTCCAATGTGAGGTATTGGGCCACCTTGAGGCTAGCGAGGGAGATTTGGAGAATCAAAACGTCTTGTGAAGTCATGGCAAAAGTCAGGGTGAACGTACAAACTCTGTGAGGCAGACAATAGTCAGGACGAAGGTGATGCTAAAACTTAATCTTGCGAGTCTAGTGCAAAAGTCAGGGCGAAAGTAACAACCTTGTGAGCCTAGTACAAAAGTCAAGATCTAAGCCTTGTGAGTCTAGTGCAAAAGTCACTGCGAAAGTAAAAGCCTTGTTAGCCTAGTACAAAAGTCAAGGTGCAAGCTTTGAGAGCCATGAGCAAAAGTCAAAGTAGAGTCTAAGCAAAAGTCAAGACGGACATAAAAGTCTTGTGAGCGAGACTGATATGTGGGATGACCCTTTTTGGTACTTGTTGTGATCCTCTTAGAGCTGGCCACTCTTAAGAGTCACTTTAGCATATGACCATGATAAAGGATCAAACGACCACATGGTATGAAAAGATCTTCTTTTATTAATGTAATAATGCTATGTAAAGCAGGATGGGACCATGTGTAAAGAGAGATAGTGACAAGATGTGTAAAATGTGCTTGCTTATGATGTAATTAGTCTATAAGACTAAAGTCAAATGTAATGTTGAATTAAAAAGCTAAAAAGCCTAAGTTGTAATGTAATATTGTTATATTATTATTAAAGTAGTTAAGAGGTCAACTTAACCCAAGAAGCCTTAGTGCTTCTAAAAAGTGGTCATAACCCAACACGAAGTTAGATCTGATCAGACCCAAAAAGCATAAAAGATCAATGAAGGCCATTCACTATATACACAAGTTCAGATCTGCAGTTCACACATAAAACGTAGCCGCCATCTCAAGCATCCAATTAGGGTTTGAGCAGTTCTTTTGATCAATTCATTGAAGGGTTTCAGGAAGGCATTGGGGCTTGATCTTGGGCTCAACAGAAAGGTCTTGTCATCTACTATCATAGAAAATTGCAACGCTCAAAAGAAAATTCATCATTTGTAGGAGATTTGAAAAAGAAGAATTCGGCTTAGTCTTGTTCAAGCACCCAACGAAAGATTTTGGAGGGTTTCGATCTAGTTTTTGTGATTAGTTCTGGAAGGGTGTTAAGTGCCATCTTGTAGCCCTAAGGAGCATTGAATGCAAAGGGATCTTTCTCAATAAGAGCTTCCAACGGGGAGATTGAAACCTCCCATGATCAGGACTGCAGAAGTTTTGACCATCTCAGATCTACAGGTTTCCAGCAAAAAATTGGGCAAGCGTTGGGTTGATGAAGTGAGAAGAAGCCTTGGGGAAGTCAGATCTACAGGTATTTGCTTAGATCTATCAAGCAGCACAAGAAAGGTCTCTAGCCGTCCTCTCTCTCTTTGTTTTACTGTAGTGCCCCACTTAGGGTTTCATTGTATTTCTTGCAAGATTATTACTTAATAAATGAAAGATCTTTTGTTGGGGTTTTTCTCCCTGTATATGTTTCCCCAAGGTAAATGTTGTGTTAATGTGCATGTGCTTGGATTTACGTTGCTGTTATTATTTAGTATTGATTATTTTGAGAAAGATGGAATCAAAGTGTTGAAAGAAAATTAAAAAGAATAATCTACATCTTATATCAAGCTCAAAATTTAACATGGTATCAAAGCATTGGGTGTAAGAAGCTAGTTGGTTGCAACAACAGAGCCTACACAGATTTGGGAAGAGCTTGATCAATATTCATCATAAGTCTTATGGCATCCTCATCTATTTCTGTCAGGGCCGAGGATAGGATAGAGGGAGCTTCCAATTTCAATGTGTGGAAGCTCTGGGTAATGAATATATTGCAGGAACAAGAACTAGACCAATATGTGACTTCAGTGGTGGAATAACCAACCACAAATGCAGGAAGAGCGACTTTCTGGAGGAACCAAGCCAAGGCTAAGCGAATCATCTTTGACTCAGTCAAAGATAACATTATGCCAACGATGACTTCGTTGATGTCTACTAGTGAATGCATGGATACCTTGGTGAACTTATGAGAAAAAGGCACCCAGTCAGAAAAGAATGCTTAAACATAAGCTTAAGTATTTGAAGATGCAAAAAGGTGAATCAGTGGTCTCATTTTTTTCTAGGATAGCTCAGATCAGGGATTAGTTGTTGGTTATAGGTGTCTCAATTGATGATGATGTCTTAGTGCAGGCCATATTTGATGGACTACCTTCATCATGGGAGACATTCTTATCTAGTGTGAGTGGGAGAGAGATCCAACCCACATTTGAGAGATTATGGCATGATTGTCTTTAGAAGGAGAGTCGCATGGCCACAAGTAGTGAACCTTCCAAGGAAGAACACACAACATTGGTAGCAGAGTTCAAGGGAAGAAAGAGATCCAACTTCTAGAAAGGTTTCTAGAGAAGAGAAAACTTAAAAGGTGTGTTCAAAGGTAAAAGCTTTGATGTTTCTAAGATTAAATGTTATAGCTGTAATAAATTGGGACACTTTGCTAAGGACTGTTGGTCCTATTGACCGCCTATCCAACTAGGGGGTCAACTCCATGTGCCATGAAGAGATGCATCATCAAATGCTCATTTGTCGAAGATTATTTGGTTCTATAGGGCATTTTTGGCCCCAACACTTCTTTTTGTAAACGAAATTTCCGCACCCCTGCGTGGGTTAATAATGTAATAGGTCTGCATTGGTCATAGTTAGATCAGTTATCTTGGGATGGGTTCATTGGGAGAGTTCCTTTCACCGAGGGTTTTTTATCCTCAGGTTATCAATTGGGCTTTTCAGCCTTATTGATTTCCATTGAGTTTTTCCCTCACACCTGCAATAATTCCTCCAAAGTGGTGAAGGGTGTTCTAATGGGCTTATCCTCTGGTAACTATTGTTTAGGGATGATCTAAATGACTATGTAAGACTTCTTAGAAAGTCTCACGGAATTCCATTGAGTCTAGATTAGTTTTTTTTAATTAATTAATTTTTAATTAAATTTCCCTAAGTTTGAAGGTTTAATTATTTAATTAATTAATTATTTTTGAGCAAATATTGTAAAAACCAGGTCCTTGGACTTTTGATAGGGGTATTTGTGCTCAAAAGAAATGGAATGAGACCCCCTACACCCTTGGACCAAGTTTTAGCTCAGTCGGACAACTTTTGCTATGTGTTTGTTTACCAGGAGTCTCAGTTAGTCAAAAACAACAGGAGTCTCAGTTAGTCAAAAACAACAAGAGTCTCAGTTAGTCAAAAACAACGATTTTAATTGCTAGGTCAC
This sequence comes from Picea glauca, assembly GCA_000966675.3. Lineage (NCBI taxonomy): Eukaryota > Viridiplantae > Streptophyta > Pinopsida > Pinales > Pinaceae > Picea > Picea glauca. The sequence goes on from JZKD02S1674749.1 coordinate 51,009, forward strand.
GACATAGCAAAAATGTAATTTTTGTAATAATGAGTTAAAAGGGTGATGTAAAGATGGAAAAAGACAAGAGAGATGTTTCCTAACCTAAACCTACCCAACCCAACCTTTTCCAACCTTTTAATAACCCTTCACCCACTTACCTACTTCAACCCTCACGCCCCCAAGAGGAGTTACACCCCCCTTGTTGGTGAAACGTTGTAACTTAATTTTGCAAGGGATGGTAGACCCCTCTTCCATGTGGTACGCCTTCCCTTACCCTCCACGTCACCTTCTAGCCTAGCCCCACTCTCTCTCTCTCGTTTATTCCACTCCATTCCTAGCCAAAACCCTAGATGGTGCGCCCCCCTAGGGAAAGTTATGCCCCCCTTCATGTGGAAACCCTAGGAAAATCGTTTTTAATAAGTTGGGGCCCCCTCCATCTATTGGCATGCCCTTCCTAGCCTACCACGTGCCTCTTTGCTTGATCCCCACACTTCATAACCCATCCACCTCATCAATCCATGTTTGAAACCCTAGATGGTGCGCTCCCCTTCTTGGGATCTCATCTTGTGCTTGGTGGTGGACACTTGGCATTGATCCAAGAGAGGTAGGTTTGCCTCTCCAAGTATAAATAGATCCCTTTCCTCACTCCCTCCTCACCATATCTTGAGCTATTGTTATGCTACTTGATTTTCACCACTCTCTCTTTCTTTCTTGTCCATCTTTCATCTATTCTTTGGCTATTTAGGGTTTTGGAGCAAGTATTTCTCCAATATCTACTGTTGAGTAATAAAGAGAAACTTTGGAGGATATTGGAAGAGCAACGAGTATTCTTGTTTCTTGCTTACACATGAGGTAATATTGTGAATTTGGCATCATGGTTGCATAGAGTAGATTCTTGGGTAAAGTGTTTTACTTGGGTAGATCTAACAACTAGTATTATTGTTGATCTATATATGTGGGTTTGCTAATAGGGTGCAAGTATTTCATTTTGTTAGCATATTCAGAAATATTATCTTCTTTTATGCATCATATCTTGTCAAGTTTTGCAGGTTTGCTTCTAGGGTTTTGTTGGGATTGCCTCAAGGAAGAGTCCTCTCTCAAAGCTCACTCAAACTCCTCCTTTTCTCCTTCTTTACTCATTCTTTTCTTGCTGTTCATTCCATATAATATTTCAGCTAGCTTAACATCATAGATTGGTCATTTTAATCTACTTTTATCATAAAGTTTTTATGAGAAAAATTTCTGCCCTAAAAACATAAATTTTTCTTCATTTTATTGGTTGTGTGTAGCTTTTCCAGCAAGCTATGCTTGCTGGTTTTTGCAGGTTCTTATCAGGTTGAGGGGGTTATGTTGCCCAAAATCAACCATACAACACTCCAAGACCCTTCTCTTCAAGTGGGTAACAAATCTCAAGCTTCCTTCTCTCTTTTCTAGCTCTTTGTGCATAGATCTACTCATTTTTAATAATTTTTAGTGGCTCATAGGTTGGGAGGAGAATTGGTACGGCCTACCTCCCACGTGTGAGCTTAGGGTTAGATCTTGTTTCAAGTTTTTCATCTCGAAGTTGTTTTCCTAGGCTAGGAGGTGGGGTTTATCAAGTTTTGTGGATAGTTGTGGTTGCTTGCTTTCCTCTCAACCCCTTTGGCACATTAAAGGTAGGCTTGCCTCCACCTTGTGCTATTGAGTGGTTTGGTTGTTGTCTTTCTCTCTCTTTCCATGTTATTCCTAATTTTAATAATTGCCTACACATTGGGAGAGAAACCCCCAAAATCGTAAGGCTAGGGTAAAGATGTGCTAATGATCTCTTCATGCTTAAATGGTTAAAATCATCTAGACCTAGATCTCTTTCACACATTAATCTTTAACCTAAGCCCTTGGGGCATAATCTACTTGCATGTCTTAAGCCAAATAAGATCTATCTTGGTTTACATGCTCTAGTCCAACACTAAATGGTTTAATGCTTTGACGGTACACTAAGTGGTTTTCTCTTTCATGCTATCTCATACTTAAGGCCATTTGCCATCACTTAAGTTAATGTGTTGTTGGATATGTTGATAGTGTAGGCACACATCTAAATCTTAAGTTTTATTCTTCACACTTAACATTCTCTCTTAATGCTTTAACAATCATAAAATAAGTGGTAATAAGCTTGAGTTTTTCTCTTTTTCTTTGGCAAACTGTTCTTGCCCTTGTTCATTAACATTCATTACAAGCTTTTCATGTTGTGGCTTAACTAATGGTAATGCATTAAAACTTTATTTTAGCTCTATCTTTACATGCTTTACATGTGTTAATGTGCTTAAGTTTCTTGCTTAACAACACATATTTACAAGCTGCATAAAGTTTCGGTTTTGACAAAAAATCACCTTTTTAAGGCAACTTAAAGTCATTAAAACACTCTCTAAAACACCTAAAAACTTAACCAATTGATATATAAACTTAATAGACTTAATAGGGTATCTTAAACCACCATCTTCACCATCTAAAACGGGGATTGAGGAAGGCAATGAAAGGTGCTAGGCCGGGGACGGTCTCACGGCGCACGACGTCCTTTCCATGAGTACTCGGTTCTTTAGTGTTGACCTGTGAAGCTAGGGTAGGCCTCGTTGCCTCACTTTTTGAGCATCCAGTTGCCATTTGGCAATCGGGGGAGGAGGTTTTTGATTAAACACCTAGTTAGGGTAATTAAAATATTTTCAAATCTTAAAACCCTTAACTCACTAAGCAAAAATAAACCTTGGTTTAATTTGATTTATCTTGTGGTTTAATACTTGCAAGCTTAATCTTTTGATCTCATAATACAAGTAACGATTTGTGGGTAAAATAACTAAAGGTGTTAAGTATTGTGGCATGCTTGTGTTTAAAACTTTCGAATCTTCTAAGTGTCCTTGAGAATTTATTGTGTTGATGTTGCCACTGAGGGGCAGTCCAATATAGTAAGTGCTATTGGGGCATGCTTGGCTTTGTTGTGTTGATAATATCCATGCTTTGATCTTCTTTAATATCCTCCACATTTGAACAAACGTGGTTAGCTTGTTATATTGTATTATTGTGTATCTAGCATTCTTTATTGTAAGAACTTGTATCTAGCAATTTTGAAGAGTAAATATTCTCTTGTAATCTTTGTAATCATATTATAATGAAACATCCTTTAACTATCAGTTGACCCCTTGCCCAACCTTAGGCACTAGTCTTAGTTGACCTAGGGAAAGACTTGCTTGATATAGAAACCTTTGCGTCTTGCATTGCTGCCTTTGCATCATAGGTTAGACTCCTCCCAAACCTTAACAAATTAAAATCAACTCCTAGAACTTAAACTTTAAATCTTATCTAGAAACTAGGGTCTACCCCCCTTGGCTTCCCTAGGAGTAAGCCTAGACAGAAGAGGTTCAAGCCAAAGTGACATCGTGGGTTTTTAACCTAGGCATTGTGTCTCCAAGGACACATTAAGTGAGCAGGACTTGACTCACGTTTGCAAGTGTGTATAAGGACGACAACATCTTTGGCGCCGTTGCCGAGGACAAGTCATTTGTCCTTGGTCAAAACGACTTAACTTAATTTTTTAAGAACTAAACAATAAAATTTATAGTCCCTAAAATTCTTTGAGCTTGCATTGGTTAGCTTTGTGTGATTCCTTTCCAAGTGGTGACTCCATTGAAAAAATCTAGCAAGTATACTACTAGGAGCACTTAACAAGGAGTGATTTATTTTTTTCTCGAACCCGAAAAGGTTTATAGGAGGAGACTAAATCGCCTTGCTCCTAGAAGGCTACTTGAAAGTCTTGGGGAAGAATCACTCACTGATATCCATTTCTTGTTCCAAACTAATAATCAACCAACTGTTAATAATCCCACTAATACTCCTAACGTAACGATGAGTATCTTTTTGAGACCTTTGAACTTTGCAGCAATCCAAGGTGACCTTCACGTAGTTCCTGAAAAATCCATTTACAAGTTGCCTATCTTTCAGGGGAACAATGCTATAAGTGCCAAGACTCATATCTTGAATTTTCGGATGTGTGTGGATAGATATTGTAGGGATCATGATGAAGAAGACGTGAAAATGACTTTGTTTGTGTATTGTTTGGAAGGAGATGCTGTCGAATGGTTTACATATTTTGATGCACAAAAGTTTAGCACCCTTGATGGAATATTGAATGAATTCAGGACGAGATGGGGTGATAAAAAAGAACATAGATTTCAGCTTGCTGCTCTTACCACTAGCCATAAGAAAGAAAATGAAATGGTGGTAGAATTCAACACTAAGTTTAATAGCTTGGTGAAAAGCCTTCATAATGACATTAAGCCTTCAGACATTGCAATCTTGATTTGCTATATAAAGGCATTTGAGGGAGAAATGAGGTATGCCTTAAGGGATAAGGATCCTCAAACTTTAGGAGCAACACAAGCTACAACTGTAAGAATTGAACAAAATATGCTCGAGGCTAGGAAGTCCAACATTCCTGGTTTCACAAGAGGTTCTTCTTCAAAGGTTAATGATGAAAAGAAGAAGGATGAGGGTCAAGGATCATCAAGTGATGGGATTAAGGAATTGACCCAGTTAATTAAACAAATGGAACTAAACCATACCAATCAGATTAATTCTTTGCAAAATAGGTTGATCACTATGGAGAGGTCCCAAAATAATAGACAACAACACAAGCCAAATGATAAGTGGCCAAGAAGACCTCCCCAAAATGATCAAAGGCCACCTAATCCTTTTGAATCCACCAACTTAGTAGATCATCACTCCATACCTTACTGTAGACCTTGTGGTGAGTTTCATGAGGAATCAACATGTCTAGTTTTCCTTGAGGATTGTTACGGTCATTATGGAACTCAAGGAAATGAACAAATAAATATGTGTGGTGAAAGATACTACGAGGGCATGTATGATTGGATGGGTTTTGATGGAAGTAGTGGAAACTGCATGAACAGTAATGTTGATAAAGCAACAGAAAAGTATGGGCCCAAGCCCACACCCCAACAGGTTGCAGAAATGGCTAAGTATAGAGGCATTACACACCAAAGGAATGGAAATAAAGGTCAAGATAAAGGTCAAACTAGTGTTCCCAAAGTATCTCTTTCTAAGTCTAATGTGCCTATTAATACAGACTTGAATATTGACTTAGGTGGATGGTTGAGTAATGCAAAAATGTTAGTGCCAGTATCATAAATTATGAAGATCCCTTCATAGAGGGAAAAGCTACTTAAAGCCATAGAAGATCCTCCTAAGAGTTCTGTTGAGAAACAACCAGTCGTGGCTTACCAGGAAGATCCTCCTAAGAGTTCTGTTGAGAAACAACCAGTCGTGGCTTACCAGGACGCACCAGTAATTCTACAGAATTGGGATAGGGGAAATGAAAATAATTTGCCTTTCTACCTTTCTTTACTTGTGAATGACAAAGTTTTACACAATTGCATGCTAGATTCAGGGGCAAGATCTAATGTTATGACTAAGAAAGTAATGGAACAGTTGAACTTAAGAATATCTAGACCTTACCATAACATTTGTGCTGGACAGTAAAACGATTCAAGTGCATGGATTGATTAAAGGTTTGCAAGTACACTTAGCAGTATTTCCGGATATCATGTTTGAAATGGATATTGTAGTGATTGATGTTCCGGATGCTTGGGGAATGTTGTTGAATAGAAAGACAACTGCAGATTTGGGTGGTAGTTTACAAATGGATTTATCTTATGCTACTATCCCTACACCAGATGGAAACACTTTCAAGTTAACTAGGGAAGTGTATAGAATGTATCATGTTGAAGATCCAAAAAACCCCAAGAATGAGTTAAAGTTTACTGATGAGGGTCTTGGTGACTATGCCATTTTGTCTAACTCCATTGTGCCCTTAGAAGATAAAGTCCAAGATAATGAAGTAGAAAAGGTGTGGTTCATGAATTTTGACGGTGCTTTTTCTAGAGCAGGAAAAGGTGCTGGAATTGTGCTTCAAGCTCCAAATGGTAAAGTGTTGAAATTTGCTTATAGGTTGGAGTTTGATGCAACCAATAATGTGGTTGAATATGAAGTTTTGTTCCTTGGTTTAGAACTTTGCAAAGATAGAGGTGTGAGGTGTCTAAACATCAAAGGGGATTCAGACTTGGTTATACAACAATTAAAAAGTAATTTTTGTTGCAAGTCTAAAAGATTGAAAGGATATAAGAATACAATTTGGGACTTAATGAGTGACCTAGATGCTATAGATTTGATTGCTATTCCTAGAGAACAGAATTCAAAGGTAGATGAACTTGCCGTCACAACTTCCACACTTCAGCTTCCAGACAGTTTAATTGATGAAAATATTTCGGTTGAAGTGATCTTTAGATCCTCAGTTCCTAATAATGTAGATCATTGGCAGGTTTTTGATGATGACAAACAAGTGATTAAATTTTTAACTCACATTCATGAATTTTCAGACTTAGGCATCAATATGAAAGAAGAGGGTTGTAATTACACAAAAATCGATGATGAGATGAAAGCACCCCCTAGGTGAGTTGTCTCTTCAGAAAGGGATTTTGATAGACAGGATGGTCATAAGCAAAAAGAAGAGTCGAAGAAAAAACTATGTGATTACCTTGAAGTCAACATTGGAACTAATGAAGAGCCTAGGATGGTAAAAATAGGCAAGACTACTCCTATAGAAGAAATGAATGAAATTGTTAAGTTGTTAAAAGAATATAGGGATGTCTTGGCCTTCAGTTATGATGAACTCAAAGTCTATAGGGAGGATGTAATTCAACATGTCATCCCTCTCAAGGAAGAAACCAAACCCTTTAGACAGAAGTTGAGACAGTTAAACCCCAAGTTAGCTCCTTTGGTCCAACATGAGTTACAGAAAATGTTAGAAGCAAACATCATTGCACAAACCAGACATTCTTCATGGTGCTCAAATTTGGTTGTTACTAGGAAGAAGACTAGAAAAATTTGGATATGCATTGACTTCAGGAACTTAAACATTGCTTGCACAAAAGACCACTACCCCCTTCCCAAGATGGAAACCTTACTTCAAAGGGTAACCGGATGAGGAATGATTTCCATGCTTGATGGTTTTTTAGGTTATAATCAGATCAGACTTAAAGCAGAAGATAGGCATAAGACAACTTTCACTACTCCATGGGGAACCTTTGAATATCTCAGAATGCCATTTGGTTTATCAAATGCTGGAGCTACTTTTCAGAGAGCTATGGATTATGCCTTTAGGGGGTTGATTGGAAAATTGATTGAAATATATCAAGATGATTTGACAGTATTTTATAAGGATGGGAAAACTCATATTAACCACCTTAGGCAAGTTTTGGACAGATGTAGAGAATTTGGAATTTCTCTAAATCCCGCTAAGTCAGTCTTTGGGGTGACTGAAGGTAAATTATTGGGCCACATAATTACTAAAGATGGGGTCAAGTTGGATCCAGAAAGAGTTGAAGCCATTGGTAAGGTTCCTTTGCCTACATCAAAGAAAGCTCTCCAATCATTCTTAGGACAAACCAATTTTGTCCATAGGTTCACTCCTAACTATGCTGAGATCATGAAACCTATATATAAGCTACTTAAGAAGGATGTTAAATTTGAATGGAATGAAGAAAGTAGGCGAGCTTTTGAGTGTATTAAGACTACTATATGTGAAGCTCCCGTCCTTATTAGCCCAGACTACAACAAGGACTTTCAGATTTTCTCTTTTGCTTCTGAAGACACTATTGCTGGTGTGTTGCTTCAGAAAAATGATCAAGGCCATGAACAACCCATTGCATATATGAGTAGGGCCTTGCAAAATTCAGAACTAAAGTATCCCATGTTTGAGAAATAGACTTATGCCTTAGTCAAATCACTCAAACATTTCAGAGTCTTCATCGGTGATTGGTTATGTTCCTAATTCCGCGGTTAAAGATGTTCTATCTCAAGTGGAAGGATTAGGCTCAAGGGGTAGATGGATTGCTAAAATCCAAGAGTATGATTTGGAGATCAAACCTACAAACTTGATTAAGGGTCAAGGCTTGGCTAAAATGTTGACATAAAGTAATGAAAAGGCCTTGGGAATGATTTGCCAAATCAATAATGAAGAATGGCCTCCTAATTTGTTGAAACTTGAACAGGTTGAATGGTATACAGACATTATCTTCTATCTTAAGAATCTAACTTGTCCAAGCCATCTAGTCGGACATAAGAAAAGGGCCTTAAGGTTAAAATCTTCTAAGTATGTCCTTATTAGAGATGGATTAAGATGGAAGAATCCTGATGGGGTTATCCTTAGATGTGTGGATGATGTTGAGTCAAAGAAACTAATGGATGAATTCCAGGGTTTTGTGGTGGACATTTTGCTGCTAAAACTACTACCCACAAGATCCTTAGAGCATGATATTATTGGCCCACGATATTTTCAGATGTACACCAGTTTGTTTGGAAATGTGAGCCACGTCAGCTTTTCACAGGAAAGCAGAAGTTAACAACCCTCCCTTTGCAACCAGTAGTGGTTGAAGCACCTTTTCAGCAGTGGGGTTTGGACTTCATCGGGAAGTATAATGATAATTCAAGTAATGGATATTCATGGGTTATCACAGCAACAGATTACTTTACAAAGTGGGTTGAGGCCATTCCTACAAAGTCAACAACTGAAAGGGTTGTGATGGATTTCTTAGAAGATAGAATTATAACAAGATTCGGGGTCCCATCAAAGATAGTGACAGATAATGCCAAGGCCTTTTGTTCACAGCTGAGATTTCATCCTTTTGTTTCAAGTATGGTATTATCTTATCACATGCATCAGATTACTATCCCCAAGGAAATGGTCAAGCAAAATCAAGTAATAAAAACTTAATGACCATAGTTAAGAAAATAGTTGGTGAAAACAAGAGGTCTTGGGATAGTAAAATCAAGCATGCATTATGGGCTGACAGAATAACAAAGAAAGCAACAACTGGAAAGAGTCCTTTTGAGTTAGTTTATGGTTTGGAGGCTAGGTTGCCAGTGCACCTCAGACTTCCTACTTATGGGTCAGTAGAGGATGTTTCCACAGAGTAGGATGCGGTTCAGAACAGGGTCAATCAGGTCATCAAGTTAGATGAAATTAGACGAAAGGCTTATGATCAGAATTGCAGAAATTAGAGTAAGGTAAAGAAGGCTTTCGATAGGTCAGCCAGATAGAGAGATTTCATGATTGGGGATACAGTGTTGTTATGGGATAAAGGCAGAGAGAAACCTGGAAAACATGGCAAATTTGACAGCTTATGGTTGGGTCCATATTTGATCAGAGAAATAGTAGGGCCAGATTTTTTTCATCTTAGCCATTTGGATGGTGAGCCCATCAACATTCCGAGGAATGGGCAACAACTCAAGCTTTTCTTCAGATGATGAGAAAGTTGGTGTCCAAAGGGACACCCTCTGTAACGTATCTCTAACCCTTCTCCTTGTATTTCAATTTTGTATTATTTCATTCATTATGTCAATATGTACTTAGAAATTTTTTCTGTATCATAGATTTCATTTTGTAAAATTATATATGTTGTACTTTAGTTATGTCATTATGTAGATGTTGTTTATAGCATTTGTTCATTCCATTATGTATATATGTATTCTTATGTTGGTTAATGGTGAACACTTTGTTTTGTAGGTGCTGGATTCTCGTATGCTCGTATGCTCTCCGTCTCATGTGAGAAGATCGAACACACGTCCCCATGTGGAGCCAGATGTTGACCGCCTATCCAACTAGGGGGTCAACTCCATGTGCCGTGAAGAGAGGCATCATCAGATGCTCATTTGTCGAAGATTATTTGGTTCTACAGGGCATTTTTTGCCCCAACACTTCTTTTTATAAACGAAATTTCCGCACACATGCGTGGGTTAATAATGTAATAGGTCTGCATTGGTCATAGTTAGGTCAGTTACCTTGGGATGGGTTCATTGGGAGAGTTCCTTTCATCGAGGGTTTTTTATCCTCAGGTTATCAATTGGGCTTGTCAGCCTTATTGATTTCCATTGAGTTTTTTCCTCACACCTACAATAATTCCTCCAAAGTGGTGAAGGGTGTTCTAATGGGCTTATCCTTTGGTAACTATTGTTTAGGGATGATGTAAATGATCATGTAAGACATCTTAGAAAGTCTCGTGGAATTCCATTGAGTCTAGATTATTATTTTTTTAATTAAATTTCCCTAAGTTTGGAGGTTTAATTATTTAATTAATTAATTATTTTTGAGCAAATATTGTAAAAACTAGGTCTTTGGACTTTTGATGGGGGTATTTGTGCTCAAAAGAAATGGAATGAGACCCCCTACACCCTTCGACCAAGTTTCAGCTCAATCAGACAACTTTTGCTATGTGTTTGTCCACCAAGAATCTCTGTCAGTAAAAAACAACAATTTTAATTGCTAGGTCATGACATAGCAAAAATGTAATTTTTGTAATAATGAGTTAAAAGGGTGATGTATAGATGGAAAAATACAAGAGAGATGTTTCCTAACCCAAACCTACCCAACCCAACCTTTTCCAACCTTTTAATAACCCTTCACCCACTTACCCACTTCAACCCTCACGCCCCTTAGAGGAGTTACGCCCCCCTTGTTGGTGAAACGTTGTAACTTAAGTTTGCAAGGGATGGTAGACCCCTTTCCCATGTGGTATGCCTTCCCTTACCCTCCACGTCACCTTCTAGCCTAACCCCACTCTCTCTCTCTCTCTCTCTTGTTTATTCCACTCCATTGCTAGCCAAAACCGTAGATGGTGCGCCCCCCTTAGGGAAAGTTACGCCCCCCTTCATGTGGAAACCCTAGGAAAATCATTTTTAATGAGTTGGCCCCCCCTCCATCTATTGGCATGCCCTTCCTAGCCTACCACGCCCCTCTTTGCTTGATCCCCACACTTCATAACCCATCCACCTCATCAATCCATGTTTGAAACCCTAGATGGTGCACCCCCCTTCTTGGGATCTCATGTTGTGCTTGGTGGTGGACACTTGGCGTTGATCCAAGAGAGGTAGGTTTGCCTCTCCAAGTATAAATAGATCCCTTTCCTCACCATATCTTGAGCTATTGTTATGCTACTTGATTTTCACCACTCTCTCTCTCTTTTTTGTCCATCTTTCATCCATTCTTTGGCTCTTTAGGGTTTTGGAGCAAGTATTTCTCCAAGATCTATTGTTGAGTAATAAAGAGAAACTTTGGAGGATATTGGAAGAACAACGAGTATTCTTGTTTCTTGCTTACACATGAGGTAATATTGTGAATTTGACATCATGGTTGCATAGATTAGATTCTTGGGTAAAGTGTTTTACTTGGGTAGATCTAACAACTAGTATTATTGTTGATCTATATATGTGGGTTTGCTAATAGGGTGCAAGTATTTCATTTTGTTAGCATATTCAACCATATTATCTTCTTGTATGCATCATATCTTGTCAAGTTTTGCAGGTTTGCTTCTAGGGTTTTGTTGAGATTGCCTCAAGGAAGAGTCCTCCCTCAAAGCTCACTCAAACTCCTTCTTTTCTCCTTCTTTACTCATTCTTTTCTTGCAGTTCATTCCATATAATATTTCAGCTAGCTTAACATCATAGATTGGTCATTTTATTCTACTTTTATCATAAAGTTTTTATGAGAAAAATTTCTGCCCTAAAAACATAAATTTTTCTTCATTTTATTGGTTGTGTGTAGCTTTTCCAGCAAGCTATGCTTGCTGGTTTTTGCAGGTTCTTATCAGGTTGAGGGGGTTACGTTGCCCAAAATCAGCCACACAACACTCCAAGACCCTTCTCTTCAAGTGGGTAACAAATCTCAACCTTCCTTCTCTCTTTTCTAGCTCTTTGTGCATAGATCTACTCATTTTTAGTGGCTCATAGCTTGGGAGGAGAATTGGTACGACCTACCTCCCACGTGTGAGCTTAGGGTTAGATCTTGTTTCAAGTTTTTCATCTCAAAGTTGTCTTCCTAGGCTAGGACGTGGGGTTTAACAAGTTTTGTGGATAGTTGTGGTTGCTTGCTTTCCTCTCAACCCCTTTTGCACAATAAATGTAGGCTTGCCTCCACTTTGTGCCATTGAGTGGTTTGGTTGTTGTCTTTCTCTCTCTTTCCAAGTTATTCCTAATTTTAATAATTGCCTACACATTGGGAGAGAAACCACCAAAATCGTAAGGCTAGGGTAAAGATGTGCTAATGATCTCTTCATGCTTAAATGGTTAAAATCATCTAGACCTAGATCTCTTTCACACATTAATCTTTAACCTAAGCCCTTGGGGCATAATCTACTTGCATGTCTTAAGCCAAATAGGATTTATCTTGTTTTACATGCTCTAGTCCAACACTAAATGGTTTAATGCTTTGATGTTACACTAAGTGGTTTTCTCTTTCATGCTATCTCATACTTGAGGCCATTTGCCATCACTTAAGTTAATGTGTTGTTGGATATGTTGATAGTGTAGGCACACATCTAAATCTTAAGCTTTATTCTTCACACTTAACATTCTCTCTTAATGCTTTAACAATCATAAGATAAGTGGTAATAAGCTTGAGTTTCTCTCTTTTTCTTTGGCAAACTGTTCTTGCCCTTGTTCATTAGCATTCATTACAAGCTTTTCATGTTGTGGCTTAACTAATGGTGATGCATTAAAGCTTTATTTTCAGCTCTATCTTTACATGTGTTAATGTGCTTAATTTTCTTGCTTAACAACACATATTTACAAGCTGCATAAAGTTTCGGTTTTGACAAAAAATCACCTTTTTAAGGCAACTTAAAGTCATTAAAACACTCCCTAAAACACCTAAAAACTTAACCAATTGATATATAGAGTTTATAGGGTATCTTAAACCACCATCTTCACCATCTAAAACGGGGATTGAGGAAGACAACGGAAGGTGCTAGGCCGGGGACAGTCTCACGGCGTGCGGCTTCCTTTCCGGGAGTACTTGGTTCTTTAGGGTTGACCTGTGAAGCTAGGGTAGGCCTTGTTGCCTCACTTCTTGAGCATCCAACAACCATTTGGCAAGCGGGGTAGGAGGTTTTTGGTTAAACACCTAGTTAGGGTAATTAAAATCTTTTCAAATCTTAAAACCCTTAACTCTCTAAGCAACAAATAAACCTTGGTTTAATTTGATTTATCTTGTGGTTTAATACTTGCAAGCTTAATATTTTGATCTCATAATACAAGTAAGGCTTTGTGGGTAAAATAACTAAAGGTGTTAAGTATTGTGGCACGTTTGTATTTAAAACTTTCGAATCTTCTAAGTGTCCTTGAGAATTTATTGTGTTGATGTTGCCACTGAGGGGCAGTCCAATAGAGTACGTGCTATTGGGGCATGCTTGTCTTTGTTGTGTTGATAATATCCATGCTTTGATCTTCTTTAATATCCTGCACATTTGAACAAACGTGGTTAGCTTGTTATATTGTATTATTGTGTATCTACCATTCTTTATTGTAAGAACTTGTATCTAGCAATTTCGAAGAGTAAATATTCTCTTGTAATCTTTGTAATCATATTATAACGAAACATCCTTTAACTATCAGTTGACCCCTTGCCCAACCGTAGGCACTAGTCTTAGTTGACCTAGGGAAAGGCTTGCTTGACATAGAAACCTTTGCATCTTGCATTGCTGCCTTTGCATCATAGGTTAGACTCCCCCCAAACCTTAACAAATTAAAATCAACTCTTAGAACTTAAACTCTAAATCTTATCTAGAAACTAGGGTCTACCCCGCTTGGCTTCCCTAGGAGTAAGCCTAGACGGAAGAGGTTCAAGCCAAAGTGACAGCGTGGGCTTTGAACCTAGGCATTGTGCCTCCAAGGACACATTAAGTGAGCAGGACTTGGCTCACGTTTGCAAGTGTGTATAAGGACGACAACAAGTCCAAAAAGAAAAGTCAGAAGAGGGGAAAGCATCACACCTCAACAACAGAGGATGATGAGTCAAAGAAGCAGAAGGGCTCTCCTAGTGAAAAGGAGAGAAGAAAGGAGTTATATTTGGTGTCAGTGTTATCCAACACAATTATTATAAGGCAAAAGACTTGGTTGGTTGAGAATGGCATGTCAAAGCACATGACAGGTTATAGGGAAATCCTCACAGACTACAAGAAGACATTTGCAGAGCATGTAGATCTTGGGGATGACAGGAGCTACAAAATTGAAGGTGTAGTGATCTGAAATCGGATCTAGAAGCCTGACAAGGCTTGAAAAATGCTCAAAAATGAAAGTGCTCGGAATGCGACGAAACCTGTGTCATTGCGTCCGTCTCGTCTTCCTGATTCCGACAGTATATTTACTTTGTCAAACGGGCTCCGTATGGAGAAGATATCGCGTTCTGTCCGAAAAGCCAAACAAGTAAAAAAAAAGGGATGACTGTACAGTCCGTACAGTCCACGTGTCATGCTGACTATGCAGACCGTATGGTCCGTACAGGTGATGTGGCAGCTCCAGCAGATGACACGTGGCAGCCTCGGGTGACGACACGTGGCAGAGCGTGACAGGTCGGTTTGGCATACAGTTGGACCTATCCGGAGGTGACACGTGTCACCACTGAAAGGGTGACACGTGGCAGGGATGACGTCATCAGATGACGTGGCAGGTTGACAGGGCAGTACGGCAGCTGACGCGGCAGGTTGACGTGGCAGTACGGCAGTTGACGTGGCAGGCACGTGGGCCAATCACCAAATGACACGTGTCATGGTTTGGTTGGTTGTAGAGGTGCCACGTGGCCCAGTCAAGGGCTGCCACGTGGCACCCTGTGGTTGGTAATGGTTTTGTTCAAAATTGGTATGGGTTCACCGGGGTCGAACCCGTGACCTCCTCGTTGGGCAAAGGATTGGCAGGGCTGGGCTAACCGCCCGCCCTACCGGTGGTTCTTAACATGTATATGACCAAAATTTTATTTGAATTCGTTTGAAGTACTATCCGACGGGGGGAAAGGGCCGGGGCTTAGCCCTAACCCTCGGCACACACCACATGACTGTGCAATGGAACTGGGAATAATGGCGTAAGGGCTTAGCCCTTGAACCCCGCGCCCATGCATAACGACTGCCCACATAACCAGGGGCTTATCCCTACAAAACGCGCGCAGTTACAACTGTAAGCCCACGGGTCCTATGAATATGCCCCATACGACCAAGAATCAGGGTGCGCGCGCGGAAGGAGGGGCCTAATGCACGATTTTTAACTATAAAGTGGGTTTTATGCCTATAGTTGGGTTTTTAGTTGTAATTGTGCCTATTTTTAGTGGATTGTCTCCATTTTTGGGGGATATTGGGCATTTTTGGAGCCCAAATTCTTGGAGGAAGTTGGAGGTGAGAAACCAACTTCAAAGCTATATAAACCAGGCCTGTTTGAGGCCATGGGAGAGCAGTCAGAGTAGAGTTATGCTGAAGAAAAGCCAAGCCAAAGCCATTTTGATGCAGAGAAGCTTTTGAGGAGGAGACGCTGTCGGACCATTTCTGGGAGCTCCAGATGTTCGTTTTGCGTGCCGTTTTCTTTGCAGGGTTCTAGAGATCTGGGAGAACATGACCAGATCAGTCTTGTAGCCATTTGGCATTGCAGAGATGTACTTCTGATCTTTTGAACAGAAATAAAGAAGCCTCCCCCACAAACTAAGGCCCAGAGACGTAGGCAAAGTTGTGCCGAACTCCGTTATCAATCTGCGTGTTATGGTTTGCTGTTTATGCTTTCATTTCAGATCTGCAAATGTGTATATGGCTGTCATAATTCCTTTTCTTTCCTCATTCTTTCACTAAGTTTTCTCAAATGGTTGATTAACGCATGCAAAATTAAAACTCAACCATAGTCATTTAAAAGATCCAATAGATCATGTAGGCTCCATCTCATTTCAGTTAGAGTCTGGAGCCATACTTCACATTGATGAAATTTTATATGTGTGTGGATTGAGAACGAATCTTCTATAAGTGGCAACCCTTGAGGATAAGGGATATTGGGTGGTCTTCATGGAAAGGAATGCACTTCTATGGGCTAAAGGTAGACAATTGAGTATAGCCGAGCCTATTGGGACTCGCAGAGGAGGCTTATACATAGTGACCGGATAATCAATACAGGCTCTTGCACATGATGCATCTAGCTCCAGTGAGTTATGGCAAAAGAGGCTTGGACATTTACACTACAAGGCACTTCTAGACCAACAAAATATGGTAAGTGGTATGCCCTCTATTTCTTTCAATAAAGATGAAATATGTAAAGGATGTATGCTTGGTAAAAGCATAAAGAAAACATTCTCTAGTAGTGATTGGTAGAGCACATGGCATACTAGATCTTGTACATTCTGATGTGTGTGGTCCTATGTTATCTCCCTCTCATAGTGGTTGTTTATACTATGTCATATTTATTGATGATTACTCTAGAAAATGTTGGATATACTTTCATAAGGCAACAAATGAGACATTTGATAAATTTAGAGAATTCAAAGCCTTCATAGAAAATCAGACAAGAAAACGCATCAAAGTTCTCAAGATAGATAATGGAGGAGAGTTTGAATCTCTCTAGTTTGAGGATTTCTGCAAGGAAGCAGGAATCAAGAGGCAACCGACTGTGCCTTACAACCCTCAACAAAATGG
The DNA here is from genome assembly GCA_000966675.3 of Picea glauca. Classification (NCBI taxonomy): domain Eukaryota; kingdom Viridiplantae; phylum Streptophyta; class Pinopsida; order Pinales; family Pinaceae; genus Picea; species Picea glauca. Next base: position 67,526 of record JZKD02S1674749.1, read on the forward strand.
GGTTGCTGAGAGGAAGAAAAAGACAATTTGTGAGGCTGCTAAAGCCATGATGTTTGACCAAGATCTACCTAATTCACTTTGGGCAGAAGCTACAACTACTGCTGTGTATGTTCAGAACATGTGTCCTCACGCAATTCTGAAGGACAAAACTCATGAAGAAGTTTTTACAGGGTCAAAACCTGAAGTAGGGCACCTCAGGATCTTTGGGTGTCCAGTCTATATTCATGTCCCAAAGGAAAAGAGGACAAAGAGGGAACCCCCAAGAAAGAAGGGGTCTTTGTGGGTTACAACGAAAGTTCCAAGGCTTACATAATTTATGTTCCAGGTCAGAGGCAAATAGAAGTAAGTAGGGACATTACTTTTCATGAAGAAGTAGCATTCGGAAAATCAAGAGAACTTCAGCAGGAAACTGAAGCTGATCAACCAGCTTAACCCTTATCTGAAAATGATGATTCAGATGGTCAGAGGGAGGAACCCCACGAAGGGCAAAGTGATGAGCCCTTAGAACCTGCTGAGACTTTGGAAAGGTCTCTTGAATAACCACCAACCAAAAGGAAACCAACGTGGTTCAAGGAAACATTACAAGAAGCAGAAAGAATAGTTGCTCCCAAGGGAACCTTCAGGGAAAGTAAAAGACCACATAGGTTTAGTGGCACTGTTGTGTTGGTAAGCGACATTAGTGATTCAAAGCCCTCTTCATTTGAAGAGGCTGACAGACTACACGTTTGGAAGGACGCTATGCTTGAAGAATACAAGTCTATACTGAAGAATAATGTTTGGGACATCGTACCTAGACCAAAAGACAAATCAATAGTCTCTTCCAAGTGGATATATAAAATCAAGCATGCAACTGATGGGAGTGTTGAAAAATTCAAAGCCAAATTTGTTGCCAGGGGATTCTTGCAGAAAGAAGGAATTGACTACGATGAGACTTTTGCTCCTGTAGCCAGGTATACCTCCATTCGAGTCATTATTTCTTTGGAATCAATACTTGGTTGGAAATTATATCAAATGGATGTAAAGACTGCGTTCTTCAATGGAAAGGTGGAACAAGAAGTCTTTGTGGAACAACCAAAAGGTTTCATACTGCATGATAAAGACTCCCATGTATGCAAACTAAGGAAGGTATTGTATGGCCTTAAACAGGCTCCTAGAGTATGGTATGACATGATCGATGGCTTCCTAAAAGGCCTGGGCTTTCAGAAAAGCGATGTTGATGCGAATTTATACTTTAAGGTATCAAGGAATCAACCCATTATTATAGTCATCTATATGGATGATCTCTTTCTCACAGGAGATGAAGGACTGATAGCTTGGTGTAAGAGGGAGCTCATTTCAGAGTTTGAAATGAAACACTTAGGCTTGATGCATTACTTCCCGGGATTGGAAGTGTGGAAAAAACATGACAAAATTTTTCTGGCACAAGGAAAATACACAGTGGATGTGTTGAAGAGGTTTGGCATGATGGATTGTAAATCCATGTCTATGCCTATGATTACAAACATGAGAAAGTTGCATGATTCAGATACAGGTTCAGACTTGGTGGATCCCACCATGTATAGGCAACTCATTGGGTCATTGATGTATATGATCCATACCATGCTATATATATGTTATGTAGTGATTGCATTGAGTTAGTTCATGACTAAACCGAGACATAGACACTGGGTGGCAGTGAAGCATATTTTGAGATATTTTAGAGGGACCATTACCTATGGTCTAAGGTATACATCTAGCGGTGGCATGTTTCTACATGGTTATGCAGATGTTGATTGGGCAGGAAGCCCAGTGGACCGAAAGAGTACTTTCGAATACTGCTTCAGTTTAGGATCCACTATGATCTCATGGTCAAGCAAGAAACAGGTATCCATTGCACACAGTACAACAGAGGCCGAGTACATTGTGACAAGTGATGCCAGCAGGGAAGTAGTATGGCTCAGAAAATTGGTTTATGGGTTGTTTGGTGACATGCTAGAGATGACAGTGATTCACTGTGATAATCAAAGTTGTGTAAAGCTGACAGAGAATCCAGTTTTTCATGATAGGTCAAAGCATATTGACATGAAATACCACTACATTAGAGACATGGTCCAGAAAGCTACAATACATAGCGACATGCGAGCAAGTAGCTGATATCCTGACCAAGCCATTGTCGTTTAAACAGTTTGCGCAGTTGAGAGGCAAGCTTGGAGTGGCAGAGAATGACTCCCTCGCTGAGAGGGAGTGTTAAAATTAGCACATCAGTAGTCATTCTCCAATGTGAGCCATTGGGCCACCCTAAGTCTAGCTAGGGAGATTTGGAGAATCAAAAAGTCTTGTGAAGTCATGGCAAAAGTTAGGGTGAACGTACAAACTCTGTGAGCCATACAATAGTCATGACAAAGGTGATGTTGAAACTTAATCTTGTGAGTCTAGTGCAAAAGTCAGGGCAAAAGTAATAGCCTTGTGAGCCTAGAACAAAAGTCAAGATGTAAACCTTGTGAGTCTAGTGCAAAAAGTCAGGGAAAAAGTAAAAGCCTTGTGAGCCTAGTACAAAAGTCAAGGTGCAATCTTTGTGAGCCATGAGCAAAAGTCAAAGTAGAGTCTAAGAAAAAGTCAAGACGAATATAAAAGTCTTGTGAGCTAGACTGATATGTGGGATGACCCTTTTTGGTACTTGCTGTGTTCCTCTTACAGCGGACCACTCTTAAGAGTCAATTTAGCATATGACCATGATAAAGGATCAAATGATCACATGGTATGAAAATATCTTCTTTTATTAAATGCTATGTAAAGCAGGATGGGACCATGTGTAAAGAGAGAGAGTGACAAGATGTGTAAAATGTGCTTGCTTATGATGTAATTAGTTTATAAGACTAAAGTCAAATGTAATGTTGAATTAAAAGGCTAAAAAGCCTAAGTTGTAATATGATAATGTTATATTATTATTAAAAGTGGTTAAGAGGTCAACCTAACCCAAGAAGCCTGAGTGCTTCTAGAAAGTGGTCATACCCAACATGAAGTTAGATCTGATCAGATCCAAAAAGCACAGTCTCTTCCAAGAAAAGGGCGCATGGGGTCTTTGGTACTAGAGGGAAGTCACCTTATTCCAAGGAGACGTGCTCTAGCTGAAAAATCAGATCGAAAACCAACCTGTCCACTAGCTCAAATAGATACCCAAAAACCTTCTCAAAACATTTCATAGATGTAGATAAGATGCATATGTATTTCTGTTGAAAATTTGTCGTGAACCACTTATTAGATGCATGCTACCAAAAGTTGAGAAAGCTATAGTAAACTAAACATTTTAAATGCAAGCTTTTTTGAAGGTTGGGCAATAATACTAGATGAAAACAATAGTACAATCTTGGTGAAAACCTTTGAGAGATTTGTGTTGAGATTCAGGTACCTTCGAAAGTGGTCCCCTTGTGTTTGTGAGTCTCTAAACACAAAATGGGAGACTATTACCCTCATTACTTTACTTTATGATTCTAATTTCACTTTGACTTAGGAGATTTAAGTCAAAAGTGAAATATGTCACTTAAGTCATTAAAGTGACATTTAATTCACTTTATGGGTGAGTTAAAGTACATAAAGCAAACTAAGGAAAGTGGGTTTCCTAAGTGAGATTTTTGGATTAGATCTCACCCATTGATTAGACATGGCTAGATTGGATCTAGGACATTGATCTTTTAGGGTTTGGCCAAAGAGAGGCTAAAGGAGGTAATAGGGAAAATATGAGATTCATTCCTCACTTGAGAAGAGAGGAGAAGGAGGAGAGCTCTTGGGCGCATATCTTGAGGAGGAGAGGACGCATGAGGTCAAGAGTTTGGGAGGAGCCATAGCTTGGCACTAGTTCACCATGGAGTGTCTACCATGGAGCATGGGCTACACCTTGATGGAGGGTGCATTCATCTAGTGTGGGGCGCACAAGCTTTTGAGGCACGCACTTTGGGAGGAGGAGGGTGCATCAAGCTTGGAGAGGAAGGCCACTTTGAGGAAGAGACTCCTTCATTATGCTTAGGTGCACTCTAGAGTGTAGAGGGCGCAAAGGTGAAGGAGGGTGCTGCTTGTGGAGTTTTGCTAGAGGAGGGGGCACACTTGAGTAGAGGGGTGCACCATCACTTGTGGGAGTCACTCTTGAGAGGAGGGAGCTTCAACAAGGGTAAGGAAAAGGCAAGGTAAGGTTCAAAGGCAAATGGAAGAGGACCAAAGGTTAGCTAAGGAAGTAGGGCGCACCAAGGCAAAGGGCGCCTTGCTTCAAGAGGCTAGCAGAGAGATCTTCAAGGGAGTCCAAGGCTTTCGAGAAGGGTTGTTGTTGTAATAGGTTCACTTGTTTATGTTTTTCGTGTTGTACATTTTGCTTTGAGGCCTTTTATATACATCTACTCCAAATTGGTTTTCCCATGGGGGGGTTTTTCGAGGGTCATGTTGACCAAAAACATGTGTCAATTTCATGCATGCTTAGAATTGTAAATCAACATTTAGAGTTGTAAAGATCTAGAAGTAGTGTTATATGTTTTGAGTATATTGCTTGTGATAACATTGGGATAATAAAACACTTGCAAGAGCACCTCAAAAGGACACTTAACCATCAAAACTATGAGCATAAAGTACTTGACTGTTTGCTGTCCTAAAACAACAATAAAGGACAGTCACAAAGTTTTAACTTTGAGCCAAAAATCTGGTCAAAGACGAACCTGTTTTGGCAGCCTCATAGGACCTCGTTTCTCTTCAATTTGTACAAGAAATAGGGCAAGCTCCAAATTACTGGGCACACCTCAGTCCAACCACACCGTGTTTTACTCAAAAAACCCAAGCCAAAATGTTGATCTCCAGTATCAAATTCTTCAAAAACATGTATCATTAAGAGTAGGGTTGCCTATATAGACAAGGCCAGACCTGTTAAAATTAAGCAACTGCAAGAGCCATTCTTCGGGAGGATGGCATAAGACTCTAGCTGAGATCTAGGGCCCCCAGTACACTCCTGGGGTTCTTTGTCTGGGACCAAGCAGTTAGAGCCATGGAAAAAGACCCTAGTGAGGGCCCTAGTGTATTGCTGGGGTTCTTGGTCAAGGACCAAATAGTTTGATGATGTAAGTCCCTAGATGTGTTCTAGGGCCCCTGGATGTGTTCTAGGGAATCCTTGCTTGATGCTTGGATTGATCCTTAGTTGTGTACCTTGGTGGATAAGACCCCAATGGTGATCTAGGGCCCCCAGATGTGTTCTAGGGTACCTGGTATGGGACCAGACAATTCTTGGTTAAGTTCCAAGACGAGATGATGTGTGATATTCTCTCTCGGAATAGTCCATGAGACCTAGGAGCAGTTAAGAAGAAGGACATGATCACATCAGTGGCCTTCCTCTTATGTTGGGATGATAAAAGCTTATAAGTTATCATGAGACCCTTGTGGACATTTTTCCATTGAAGAAGACCCCTTTGATTTTGTCTTGTTGCATCTCCTTGCTTGAGCCACATCCTTCTTAATGTTTATGTGGTATTGGTCTTTTCTAGTCACCTTGACTTGTTGACTTTCTAATTAATATTTTTATGATTAAAATATTAATTATTTTTAACTTGTTTTATTATTGGGTTTTAATTTAACCCTAAAGATAGGGTTAGCTTAATTAACCCTAACCCCTACCTAAACTATAAAATGGAACGTCACCCCCTTCACTCTTACACACAATTCATTCTTCCTCCTTTAGTTCACTTGCTCTAATTTTTGCTGCAACCCTCCTTGCTTCAGTTTGGTCTTTGTGGTGCGGCCTCCTTGGATTTTTCTTTCTTTTGCTAGTTTGGAGTTTCTTGTGCTGGTGTAGGGTATGACTACCTTGGATCTGGTCTCCTCTTGATGTTTAAGGTGGTGTGTCCCTCTCCTCTTGCTGTCTAAGGAATGCAATCCTCTACCCTTTCTGTCTATTAGGATGCGACCTCTTCCTTTGGTTTGGAACAATGCTACAACTCTCTCCTTAGCAGTTTGACTCTCTCCTTGGCTGATATAGGGTGCGACCCTCTCTTGCTGACCCCTAAGGGTCTTTCCTAGGTTGTCGTGTGTCCTCCTGATGGTACTGTCATGTTCTTGAGTTGTCGTTGTCTCCTTGATGCCACCTATGTTGCTTCCCTTGCTATTTTGGTTTGATAAGTTTTGTTAAGGCTGTAAATGGCCCTTCTTTTGGACAGTAGTGTCCTTGCCTCAACCTAGTGTGCATTGTTGATTAAGTTTTCTGATATTTACCCTAAGTTCTTCTTGGAAAAATATGTCCACAAGATCATGATGATGATCTACCCTTAAGGGTTTGATCCATGACCTTTATAGCTTTTTCTGAGCATACAAAAAGAGGACAACAACACATTAGGTATATATGTTCTTTGTTTTTGGCTAAGGTAATGTTCAGATTTTGTTTTTGCTAATGATCAAATCTGTTTTTTGTTCAAGTTAATATTCATAACTGTTTCTTTGATTCATGTTCATATATGGTTAAGAATTGTTTTCGTTAGTAATGTTCTAATCTATTATTTCTGTGATTAGTTTACTTCATAAATTTTGAATTAATTGCTGATCTATATTTATTGTAGTAAATAAAATTAAAGAATAATTATGTTCTAGTTTACTCTTGATTTTCTAACATGGTATCAGAGCTTAGGGTGTGAAAAAGAGCTCAATTGTGGCAGAATTTTGAGTCTGCTTAGATCCACATCTAAGGGTTTGTTTTGCAGATCAATAGTAAATTTGTTTTATATTAGATCTTGTTTTCAATATGGCTTCATCTTCAGTGAAAGAAGAAGATAAGCTTGAATGGGCTTCAAACTTCAATGCCTGGAAGGCCATGGTTTTTAATATCCTAGAAGAAGGTGACTTTGATGAGCTAGTTACCATGGTAATAGAATAACCTAATTCAAATATAGGAAGAGAAACATATAAGAAGAGACAAGCCAAAGCGAAGAGGGTCATCTTTGACTTAGTTAAATACAACATGATGCCTCTTATTGCTCATCTAAGGACAACTAGGGAATGCTTTGATGCCCTAGAAAATCTATATGACAAGAAGGCCCCAACTCAGAAGAGGATATTGAAGAAACAACTACGTACATTAAAGATGATAAATGATGAATCTATCTCTGCCTTCTTTTTCAAAATTGCCCAAACAAGAGATCAACTTGCAACAATTGGAGTTGTAGTGAATAATGATGACCTTGTACAAACAACAGTAGATGGTCTTCCTGACTCACGAGAGACATTTCTCTCATCAGTCAATGGAAGAGAAGTTCAACCCAACTTAGAGAGATTATGGCATGATTTCCTGGAAGAAGAGGGTAGACTTAAAAGCAGAAATGAACTCTCAACGGTGAAAGACCATGCTCTTTTAGTCAAAGCCAAGAAATGAAAGAAGTTTCCTCAACACAAAGGCAAAGGTAAGAAACCCCAAGGTAAGCACTCTCATTTTCACCCTCATTTATATAAAGTAAGATGCTTTAACTATAAAAGGCTAGGTCATTATGCAAAAGACTGCAGGAACCCTCCTTCACAGAAGAAACAGTGAGGCAGGTTCCATGGTTCAGTTGCAACTGAGGAAGAAGAGTCTCAAGGAAGAAGAACCAAAGTCGCTACTAAAGAACAAGAACATCGTAGAGAAAGTTATCTTGTTTCAGCCCTCTCTGGTACTGTCACCAAATTAGAAGAAGTTTGGTTAGTGGACAACGAGGCCTCCAAGCACATGACAAGCTTCAAACAGAACCTTGTGAACTATCAAGATAAGAAGTTCAATGTGAAGGTAGAATTGGGTGATGATGGCACCTATACCATCAAAGGATTTGGATCAACATCTTTTTTAGCTTCAGTCAAGTAAGGTATTTCATATTGAAGAAATTTTTTCTGTTTCTGGATTAAAGAAAAATCTTATCTTAGATGCAGTTCTAGAAAGTAAAGGGTATTCAGTAGCCTTCTCCAAAGGAAAGGCTCTTATGTGGCCCTCAAATGAAAGTATGAGCTCAACCATGACTATCGGAGCTCAAGAAGGTGGACTTTACAAAGTCACTGGTCAAGTTATTCAAGCATTAGCTGATGAGATGATCAACCCCTGCGAACTATAACACAAAAGGTTTGGACATCTCAACTATAATGCTCTCCGAGGTTTGCAAAAGATGGTAACATGTATGCGAATTTTTTCTTTTGAGCATGATAGTATTTGTAGACGCTGTACTCTTGGTAAAAATACAAAGAAAACTTATCCTCACAGTAATAAAAAAACTAATAGTATATTAGATCTTATTCATTCTGATTTTTGTGGACCTATGACTGCTTCGTCCATGAATGGTTGTCTTTATTATATCATTTTTATTGATGTTTGTTCTCGTAAAACTTGGATTTATTTTTTGAAAACTAAAGATGATTTTTTCGGTAAATTTCATGGTTTTAAGAATCTTGTTGAGAATCAGACAGGTAGACACATCCGTGTTTTCAGAACAGACAATGGAAAAGACTTCGACTCCCACAAGTATGCTGATCTTTGCCAGAGTTCCGGGATTAAGAGGGATTTGACTGTGCCTTATAATCCTTAGCAGAATGGGGTTGCAGAAAGAAAGAACAAGACAATTTGTGAAGCAACCAGAGCCATGATGTATTATCAAAATCTTCCATTGTTTCTTTGGGCCGAAGCTGCAAGCACTACAGTCTATATTCAGAACAGGTGTCCTCATAAATCCCTAGAAGAGAAAACTCCAGAAGAAGTTTTCACCGGTAGGAATTCTTCAGTTGACCATTTGAGAATCTTTGGTAGTCATGTCTACATTCATGTACCAAAAGAAAAGATGACTAAGTTAGAACCCTCTGGAAAAAAAGACACGTTTGTGGGATACAACGAGACCTCAAAAGCATATCGAATCTATGTACCAGGGAAAAAGTTCATAGAGGTCAGTAGAGACGTGACCTTCCATGAGGAAACAACTTTTCGTCGTTCCAAAGAACTTCCATGTGATACAGAGGAGCAAGAAGCTCCATCTCCAGAACCTTTAGATTCACCACTTTCAGATGAGCAGAGGAAGGAGGCCAGAGAGCCTTCGGTGGATCCCATAAGGGATTCTGTTGAGTTTCCCTTAGATAATCCTCCTGTTAAAAGGAAGCCAACATGGTGCCGTGAAATTTTAAAGGAAGCAGAAAAGCATGCAACACCTAAAGGTACCTTCAGAGAAAGCAAAAAACCAGATAAATACTCGGGTCTGCTTAAACTTGTGATTGACTTAGAACCTTCCAATTTTGAAGATGCTGCCAAACATAAAGTGTGGAAGGATGCCATGATAGAAGAGTATGAGTCAATATTGAATAATGATGTATGGGAAGTGGTCCCAAGACCTCAAGGCAAATCAATAGTAACCTCTAAATGGATTTACAAAATAAAGCATGCAGTAGATGGCAGTGTTAAAAAATTAAAAGCTAGATTTGTGGCTCGTGGCTTCTCTTAGAAAGAAGGAATTGATTATGACGAGATCTTTGCTCCTATTTCCAGGTATACCTCTATCAAAATCATCATCTCTCTTGCTTCAGTTTTTTATTGGAAACTTCACCAAATGGATGTTAAGAGTCAAGACTGCCTTTCTTAATAGTGAAGTTGAACAAGAGGTTTATATCGAGCAACCCGAGGGTTTCGTGATCCATGGGAAAGAATCCCATGTCTGCAAACTTAAGAAAGCTTTGTATGGATTGAAACAAGCTCCAAGAGCTTGGTATGGAAGAATTGACAATTTTCTTTAGAGTCTTGGGTTCTCCAAGAGTATAGCAGATCCTAATCTTATAAGATTGAATTTAAATGCATTTAGAAACAAGAATTTACATATAATTTGAGCAATGTCATAATAGAGGCTAAGTAAACATTTAAATGCATAGCTTGAAAACATTTAATGCGAATCACAGAAAATTTTATTGGTTATGGTGCTACAAGCACGGTTTATAAATGTGTTCTTAAGAATTGTAAGCCAATCGCTATTAAAAGACTATACACATCTCACCCACAAAGCTTGCGGGAATTTGAAACTGAGTTAGAGACTGTTGGAAGCATCAAGCATCGGACATCCCCATGATAAAGGCCTAGGCGTAGAAGAGAGAATTCCAGTGGAAATAATAGCCCGGGCCTTGATGAGTTTTCTGGATCAAGGATCTCTAACCATGAACATAATGATTATGGAGTAGGAAATTTATCTAATTTGGAATTTGGAGATGGAGGATCTTCCATGACAAGTGCTTTCTATACGAGTATCAGGGGGCATATAATGAAAGATTTAACCAAATTAAAGGGCAACCTTGTGATTAAGAATTTAACCAAATTGAACAATGATTGGGATGATCCTAAGATGGATTCCAGTGATCGAGGAGCATGGAATGACCATTACTGCAATAAACTAGACACATGGCATCTCAGAGAGAAACTATCTTGTGGTTGTGGAAGGCATCTTCATGATGGTATTTTAGAAGAGCATGGTGATGCTTTGTATTCGGGTTTGAGAGATTTGAGAGACTCGTTCAACATCATTTTCGTCCCAAACTTAATATTATGAGAACGTATTAAAGTATACAAAAAGAGTTTCAGTTTTCTCATAGCAAAATCTCTCTCTCCCATCTTTCTGCTTTGTGCTTATATCAAATAACCATCACATCAGATAAGCAATGGTGACATAAATGATGTTATAAAAAAAAACAGGCTTTTAATGTTTTGCACTATTGCATCCATCAATTGTTACCATTTTTCTAGAATTTTGACCATAAGAAAACTCATCTCATCTAAAGTTTCAAATATGAATATCCATATCTGTGATGGGTTGCTTCTCTAGGAAGTGTTGAAGGCATAATAATGGTGTTTAAAAATGTGTTGGAATTTTGATTTCAACATTCATTGTCCATACCAGGAAACATTAATGATCTAAGTAGGCAACTGTATGCTTTTGCAAAATAGGATATTTGTGGCAACATGGAATGTGGGAGGCAAAGCACCCTGTAATGGCCTGAATTCAGAGGAATGGCTGCGTATATCATCTCCAACAGACATCTACATTTTGGGGTATTAACAAGCCTCCCCTTGTTACATCCAATTCAGCAAGATGAACAAAGCCCTGAAAAAATTCTATACATTTTGTTTTCATGAATAAGAGTGTGTCAAATAAAACTGTTTTAATTATAATTTTGGGTGTTGATAGTTTTGATTAAGATTCCTACAGTTGCTACAAAGTCTAACAGGATGTGATCTGCATGTGATTTTTTCAAGGTTTCAAGAAATTGTGCCTTTAAATGCAGGAAACATTTTAGGGGCAGAGAACAATGTGTTGAGATTAGTACCTGAGGAGGTGTTCCCCATGTGTTTTCCCTCCTTAGCACATGTGGGAAAGTCATTTGACACTTTGTACTAGTACTTTATGTCTATTTGTACTTTGACTTTGGTTAAAGTGCATTATGTCACTTTTGGCAAAAGTGAACATTAAATTACTTTTTTGGTGATTTTGAGGGGACATAAAGTGACTTAGGGAATTAACCCAAAAGTGGGTTTTGAGATTACATTTACGAGGAGTGATCTCAACCTTTGATTAGGGATGATCTCATCCCTTGGATCTTAGGTTTTCATTTTCTTGCCTAAAGAGGGGCAAATGGCCAAAGGAGGGGCGCATTGTTCTTGAGGAGACTTTTGCTCATGGGAGGAGGAGTTTTTGGAGGAAGAGCATGAGGATTGTTGCATGAGGTGAGGAAGGGCAGACAACTAGCTTTCTTATACAACAACTTGAGGCAGCTTGCATACTTATTTCAGTGGAGAGACTTCATCTTTGAGGAGGGCGCATGGCATTCACAGGCTGTTTGCTACCTGGAGAAGT
>JZKD02S1674749.1:88755-135884 GCA_000966675.3 Picea glauca
TTATCCATCATTTCTTTTAATTGCAACTTGAGTTCAACTAACTCGAGTGTGCTCATCCGGTAGGGTGTCCTAGACACCGGCACCGCTCCTGGTGCAAGTTCTATCGAGAAGTCTAGGTCCCTTCTCGGAGGTAGACCCGGTACCTCTTCCAGAAACACATCTTTGAATTCTCTCGGGATAGGGTGATTGTCAGGGCTTGGTTTGTCACCTTCGATTGTTTTCAACACCTAGATTGCATATAGGGGACATCCATTTCGGCAATAATTTCTCATTTGCAGAGCTGATATTTGTCTTACTGAGACAGGTTTTCAGATCCCTTGAAGGGTTATCTTTTTCCCTTCTTTACTTACACATTCTAAGGTTTTATGGTAACAGTCCAATTTGGCTTTATGGGCGGCCAGCCAGTGCATACTAATCAACAGATCATACGATCCCAAGGGTAATAAATTAAGGGTTGCTTGGGTGGGGAATTTACCCAACATCAATTGGCAAGCTGGTATAACCTCTGCTACCCTTCTTTTGGTGCCAGTGGCTAACTGTACCAACCATGGCTTGGTATGTTTTTGTGGCTGTAGTTTACACTTATCAACAGCTTTAGGGGCTATATAACTCAAATTTGAACCAAGGTCAATCAAAACAGACACTAGATGGTTGGAAATCATACCTTCTATTTCCACCATTGAAGCTTGGTGGTCAGCCCAGTTATTATCCAAGGCTGCATAAATTTCCAGCACAGTCATGGCCACATCATTCACGATGGTAGCTTCCTAGATGTTATAAATCCTCTGACTATTCTGTTGTCGGTGTGGACAGTATCTCAATAGATGTTCTTCCCCGCAAACCTAGCATTTCAAAGGTTCTCTCTTTGGGTTATCAATCTTCACTGATATGGGTACAGAAGTTTTATTTCTACTTAAGGAGGGAAAATTCTGTTGGTGCACACTCCGGGCTGGGAAGCTCATTCTTGGATTCTTCTTATAGTTCTTAAATCCTGGGAATTTAATCCCATTTTTCTGAAATCTTGAACTATTCTTTTGTTTCCATCCTTTGCGAGGTTCTGCTCGATACCCAAACTGTTCATGAAAATAGGTTGTCTTTCGAATAGTGACTTCTAGAGTCTTTGGCTCATCAAATTCAATTCTATTCTGATAGTCCTTAGGTAGTCCACTAATGAAGCGTTGCACCTTTATCTGTTCTGCCTTTATATAAGGTACATACCTTAGCAACTCGAGGAATCTGCTGACATACTCTTCTATAGTGAGTTTCCCCATTTTGAGTTCATAGAATTCTTTAGTCTTTTCGTCGAAATATTTTTCCGACAGATACTTCTTCCGGAAGTATTTCTCAAACCGTTCCCAAGATAGGTCCTCTTCGCGAATCCCTTTCNATTTGTTGACATATTCTTCTATAGTGAGTTGTCCCAGTTTGAGTTCATAAAACTCTTTGGTCTTCTCGTCGAAATATTTTTTCGACAAATACTTCTTCCGGAAGTATTTCTCAAACTGCTTCTAGGACAGGTCCTCTTCGCGAATCCCTTTCACATTCTTAAGATCTTCCCACCAAATGGAAGCCTTTTCGTTCAAGTTGAAGGTGGCCACTTGGGCCTTCATATTTTCTGAAAAGTCATGGACTTTGAAATACTTCTTTAGTCCAAGCAGCCATGCCTCTGCTTTCTCTACCTTCTTTATTTCACCATCGAAGGAGGGTGGTTTGACTTTTTTGAATTCTTCGAATTTACGACCTTTGAAAGACTTTTGATTCTTCTGTTTCCTTCGGGAATAGGAACTGGTTCTGTTGCTAGAAGAGCCCTCTGAATCGCCAGCTTCCTGCTCAGGGGAATCATCCGACGCTTGTCCTTTACCTTTGGGGTGGACTTTTTTTGAGGTGCTCCTCTCAGTGTGGCCACTGATATGACCATATTTTTGAGTTTCAGGTTCATGCTGCATTTGTCTTTGTAGATCGGATAAACTCTGCAGTAAAACTGCGTTAATTTCTATTTGCTTTTCTTGTTCTTTCATCATCCTTTCATTGTTGGCCTTACAACTTTGTAATTCGACCATGAGGCTCCTCACAGTCTCGGCTAGACCTGGAGGGGTCCCTACTGCCCTCCTTTCATCAGACTCTTCGTCTCTATTGTGGGAGCCCTCTCCCACTTCGTGGTGAGTCACCATACTATGCATTGATAGTTTCCCGTGGTTGACCTTCCGCTTGGGTGCAAAAGGGAAAAACGCTAGTTGTTAGTCAATATTTATATTTATTTATATCTAGTACATAATTCATATTTTCACATTTACACACACAATAGGGGTTTTTCATTCTTAACTTCGTCTTTTGATTAAGAAGGTTAAGACAGGGGGTTACTTTTTTTTTGGAGTGTTCCAAACGGAGCTTCTACGCAACTCGTTCATGAGCCCAAGCAGGCCAAGTGTTGTAACCATGCTCTTATACCAATTTGTCACATACCCGTTGCGGCATAATAAATTTTTCGCCTCTTCTCGAGGGACATAATCCCCGAAGTCCTACGGGGGCTTAGCATAGGCTAGCTCTTCTCTTTTTCCACCTCCATGTGATCGTCGGTTATGACCACCGGCCAAACGACTAGGCGCTTTTTTGCATCTCGCGACTCAGCGATATAAGCGAGTCGAGTCTTTCGACTTTGCAAACCCCAAAATGCCGAAATGCTGAACCTCGAAAGGGCTGGCGAGTGACAAGCTCCTCGCTTGGGTTTTGTCCACGTGACCCTGTTCCGTGACCACGCGCTAAATCGACAAAGCACTTACCAGCTTTTCGCGATTCGGGAATCGCGATGCGATGTCTCTTCCTCTCCCTTTCGAATCCCCGAAAACTCCGTAATCTTCGAAGTTCCCCTCCAAAGGGAGATCAACGGCTATAAGCCTCCCCTGATCCGACGGTCCTGGCCGTATCGGGATTTCGGTAATCGGGAGTTCGAAATGCAAGAGAGTCAAGTCTTTCAACTCTTCAAACCCCGAAACTTGATACTCGAGTTCTTATATGAGATCCAACGACTCTTGATGTCTTGGATCCAAGGGTTCGGATCTTTTCGGAGTTTCGTGAACCGGGAGTTCACGATGCAACGACTCCAAAACTCTTGTCGCTCCAATCCCCGAATCTCGATATGGGGATTCGTGTAGGAGATCAACGATCCTCGAGGATTTGGATCCAATGGTCCACGGGATTTCAGAGCTTTTCCCGAACTCTGACTGTTCACCACACGTCTCCTTCGATGGACGATCTAGATTCTTTCGGGACTCCTCCTTTCTACCACAGAGCGCATCGGGGTTTCAAGTACCAGGATTTCGCGACTTGCGAAGACAAGGGTTCTTTCCCTTTGGTTTCCTGGATGCCGAAACGCCGAAAGGCCGACCGACAACCACGTGTCCTTCCGATGGACGGCTGCGACCAATACCCACGATCAATCATTATGAGCTTTTCAGGATGATCAACGGTCACGATCAAATCCCAGCTTTCTCAAACTTATTCACACTTAAACCGATTCGGGGTTTCGTTTACCGGGATTTCGCGGCTTGCGAAGACAAGGGTTCTTGCCCTTTGGTCTCCCGGGTGTCGAAACGTCGACCGACAGCCACGTGTCCTTTACAAATGGACGGTCCAGGTAACTTCCATGGATCTTGGGATCTACGGTCCCGATTCCTCCGCTACTCACGAAGATAAAAGAAAGAGGTTGAGGCATTAACGCCCTCGTTTCTTCCTCTAATCTAATGATCGCAACTGATCTCATATCTTCCGACAGGATCTCGTCCGTCAATCGATACTTATCCACACGCTCCCGTTTCGGGATTTTGCAGGTCGGGGTTTCGGGACTCGCGAGTGCAAGAAAACTCGCACCTAGATACTCCGGGTGCCGAAAAGCTGAAACGCTTATCGACCGCCACGTGCCTTTATGAATGAACAGTTCAGGTACTCTCACGGACCTTTGGATCTACAGTCCGATTTCTTCACTACTCACAAAGATAAAAGAAAGAGGTTGAGGCATTTAATGCTCTCGTTTCTTCCTCCAATCTAACAGTCGCAACTGACCTCATATATTTCGACAGGATCTCATTCGTTGCTCGATACTTATCCACACGCTAAAAATTCGGGATTTCGCAAGTCGGGGTTTCGGGACTTGCGAGTGCAAGGGGACTCACCCTTAGGCACTCCGGGTATCGAAATGCCGAAATGTTGGGATCTACGAGGACCATTCTCCCTAGTGCAAGAGTTTAAGGCTTAAACTATAACATCCTCCTTCGGATCCTTAGGTAATTTACACTAGGTTTTGAAGACTAGACTGGAAGGTCTTCTCGAAGGTAAGGAAGTGGTCTCGAAAGGGTGCCTTCGTGAGGAAATCTATCCAAGGCATCAGGTAGGACAAACACAGGAACAAATCTTCCGAGAGTAGACTTGAAAATCTGTATTAGTTCATCATATATATATATATATATATATAAACATAAGCCATACGTGGTCTTTCCAATAAAAACATGCAGCCATCATTTCTGATCAAAACACCATGCAGACAGTCTTACACTGAAACCATTCATAATTGCACAGACTATGAACATACATGTCAGCATATAAATTTCAAGATACAAGATATAACACTTATCTGAAAAACACCAGAGGTGATGCAATTGCTGAGAGGGGTGCTCGTTTCCACCCAACCGTAGGCTCAATGACTCCCAACGGATTTACCACTAGCTACCCCCGAGCTGAGACCACGATGCTGCGAGACTGAGTCTCTGTTTGCCAGTGACCGAGAACGAAGGTTACTCTCCTTCTTCTCCTCTATTACTCACTCTGTATTTTTTCAGAGTTTTTCTTCTTCTTTCCCTCGCGTCTGCTCCTTGATCGCCCACTCTTCCTGCCTTTTCTCCTTTCGGCGAGGTTGCGTGTGGCACGATTTTCCTTGCGGTGGTCAGGTCTGAGGACTCTACGGATGGGCGGTTCACCCCCATCCCTCATTACTCATGAGGAGCCATTTACCTACCAACCTGGCGAATCACTTAATTCGGGGCCAGCGAGCCGCTCTTGGTTCTCCGGGCCAGCGAGCCGCTCTTGATTCTCCGGGCCAGTGAAGTCCAAATACGGTATTGGTTTCGGTGGAAGTTAACGCCACCATTCCAGGTGCCTTCCACCGCCTTTCTTCAGCCATCGTGGTCTCTTTTTCAGCACATCCCCCTCTCAGCAGTCCTGCAATATATATATTATAATATCATTCACATTCATCGACCTTTTTCACAAGGTCCATTCACATCACACATTCACATTTCTGAGTTTGCCACAATACTTGGCTTGTATAGTTATTTTTACAGATTGGGGGAAACAGGGTGTTACATGAAGAGTCTGCAAGTATGTATGATTTTAATACTATTGGTAGCACCGTTCAGGGTATTTAGCAGTCCACGCCATGACTATAGAGATGCTTTGTCCAAAAGTATTTTGTTCTTCGAAGGCCAGAGATCAGGAAAACTGCCTGCAAATCAACACATCAAATGGAGAAAAGACTCTGCTCTCAGAGATGGCTCGGCTGCAAATGTATGCCATTCTTTGAATAGAATATTATGAAGTAACATAGTATATGACAATTGTGTTTTCATGGCAATGAAAAAATTATGACATGTTAATGTGTTGTGCAGGTTGACTTGGTAGGAGGATACTATGATGCAGGAGACAATGTGAAGTTCGGTTTTCCTATGGCTGTCACTACCACGATGTTATTGTGGAGTGTGATAGAATTCGGGAAGTTTGTGGGGGAGGAGCTACAGAATGCCAAAGCTGCAATTCGCTGGGCTACAGATTATCTTTTGAAAGCAACTGCGGTTCCGGGCACTGTATATGTGCAGGTCCTTCATCTCTACTCACTGCAATTGTTGATATACACAGTCGATCTAAAATGTTTCATATTCGACAAGGAAAAGAACCAAAATTTCAGTGTACCATCACCTCCTCATTTCAATCTGCGAGGAGAAGCATGCATCCATTGCACGAGTAGAATATGGGGATGATGAAGGGATGCAAGATGTGGACAACTCAAGAACCAACATAAGATAATCTTGTGAAACATGAAGAGGTGGGTACAGGATTATCTAGATTTCTTAAAATCCCAAAGGATAGGAGTGATAGAAATGCAAGAAGCAAGTTTGAATCCTCCTTGAGATGGGAGACATTATAAAATCCTAAAAAATTCTCACTTCAGAGATATACATCAAATTATTGAGAGAGATTGAGCATGAGAAAAGAGAATTGGCCGCAATGCAAAAGAAAAATGAATATAATGAACAAAAGCAAGGAGAAAGATTCATAACCAAAGAGCAAAGGGAGCACGACCAAGCACAAAAGGAGAGGGAAAAATGGGCCAAAGAAAAGAAAAAGTTATTAAAGAGAATTGAACACGAGTTGAAAAGAAGCAGAGCCATTTTATGAAAGATCATGAGAGAAAACAAAAGGAATTTGAAAAGGCTACCTAAACCACTGAGAAGCAGAAGCACCTGATTGAATCCTTTACTTGACTGGGGCGAGAGTGGGAGCAGGAGCAGGCACAAAGCGGGCTTCAAATGTTGCGTTGTGGATCTGTGAGGTTACAGAAAGAGCGGGAGCAGGAGCAGGCACAGAGCAGGCAATGCAGGCAATGCTGAGAACGAAAATGAAACCGAGGAGGAGGAGGAGGAGGAGGAGGCTTGCAGGGGATACCACCCTACATTGAATGCCCGAGGGGACGTCCACCTACAGCACGCTGGAGCAACGGGAATGGAGAGGCCTGAGGAGGATGGAGAACGGAGGGCGTTGGACAGGGCTTGGCGTGGGTTGACGGTCAGCCGCGACGTTCTACGGGATGGGGTCCCGGTGCCGGAGACGTCCCATCGGACTCCATTTCGTGAAAGCCTTAGCCTACACCATTTGGATTCTACAACCTGCCTTCGAGTGTGATCTCACGGGAATTCCTTCATTAAATGAGCGTGATGTCACAGGAATTCTTTTGATACTGGCATGATTGTTGTTTAACTGTAAAGGCTCACGGGAATTCCTTTGATACTGGCATGATTGTTGTTTAATTGTAAAGGCCAGCTACCTGGCATGATTGTTGCTTAATTCTAAAGGCCAGCTACCTTGCGGCTCATCAAGGTAGGAGCAGTCATTTGAAAGGCAATTTGACTAGGTACAGAGCCTCCATACATAAATGGTCGAGTTCTTTGAGAATTAAAATATGTTTATATCAATTACAAGATTATGTCAAGATTATCTTCTGGAATTCAATGAAATAAGATTATAAAATTATCCAAGTAAATTATACTTCCTTCCAAATGAATATTAAATTGTAAAATTATTCTATTTTAAAAATTAAAAACAATTTAAGACTAAAAAAGTAATGGAAAATTTATTTATTCTTAAGAAAAATATTTAATTCTTTAAACTGATAGTTTTAAGAATAAAAAACTCACTATGAAAAAGACTTCATTCTGAAAAAAATTATTTGGTTTTTAATAAACTTATAGTTTTAAAGACTATGAAAAAGATTTCATTCTTTAAAAAAGTTCACTTGTTTTTAAACTTACTTTATTCTGTTAATTGATTTTTAGCTTTTAAACTTATAGTTTTAAATATAATAGCTAATATGTTTAAAACTCAGTTCTTAGTGCAGTAAAGGAAGAAGGTTCAGGTTCGTCGATGCGATTCTCTACTAGGATAAATTGGAGGGGTCTTACTTTTTCACCTGAGTATTAGGTTTCATAAGCCTACAAGGTATGTCCTTTCATAAAAGAAGTATCCTTGGTTGTAAGTGTCAATTTGGATTATTCGCATAAAAGAACTCAACAAACACTAGGTCATTTATAGTTACAATTCATAGAGATTTATTTGACATGTTATGAAATCTATTTAAATCTAAATGTTCAATTTCCCAGTGCGCTAGCTGGGTTTAATTCTTAGCCTATCCAGTTTTCAACATGGTATCAGAGGCAGATGTTGAGGTTGATTGGCAATGGTTAATTGCACTGGCTAGGAAGCATGAGTCAAAATGTTGCTTGACAATTGGTGTTGGAAATAGTAATCAACACCTAAAGATCAAACCCGTAAGATCGCCCGTAATGAAAAGGGTATGTAGCTCCATGGGCTGGTGCCTATGATAGAAGGGGCAAGTAGCTCCATGTTGGAGCAGCTCGCCAGCTGGGGTTTTCCCCTACCCTATTAGATGTTCAATATGGTATCAGAGTTGAGTGTTGAGGTTGTTTGGTGATGGCTAGGAGGCTAGCTCCATCGGCTGGTGCCGGTGATGAAAGGGGCATGTAGCTCCATGTTGGAGCAACTCGTCAGCTGGGGTTTTTCCCTACCCTATCCAATATTCAATATGGTATCAGAGTTAAGTGTCGAGGTTGTTTGGCGGTAGTTAGGAGGCATGAGCCAAACTGTGGTTTAACATGGATGTTGGGAAAACACTCAAAACCTTGATTTGTAACTGGTAAGAGTACCCGTAGAAAATAGGCATGTATCTCAATGGTAGAGAAGTTCGAAGCCCTGGGTTTGATTCATAGCCTGTTCAATTTTCATCACAAGATACTTTGTTTCACACACAGAGGACTATAAATTGATTGGGTTCAAGATAGGCTTGCAAATACCAGAATTGATTTTGGTTTCATTCTGGTGTCGTTTTCCTATTGCATTAATCTTAAGGCAAAAGCTCTTTCCTCATCGGAATATTCCATAATTTTTAAGGTAGCATGTGTAATAATGGGTGATTTTGGTTTCATTCGATAACAATATAGGTTAATACATTGCATCAGGAAAACAAATGCACTGTTTTAGACTGACCTAACATTGAGGCACTATATTTGTGATAAACCCATTATTCTCAAGAAACCTGTTAGAAATCTAGCTTCTAGTACATGTTTCCCGTTTTTTTTAATCAGTCACTGGTTTATTGAGAAACCCCCTCCATTACTTGTGAAGCCTGGTTATTTATTTATGGAAACCTGGTCATTTATTTATGAAATCGTTAGCTTTTCTCAAATAACAAATAACAAAGGCCATGTCACACAATCAATGAAAAAAAAAAAAAAAACATTTTAAAAATTAAAGAAACATTATTGTAAATTTATAATTCTAAATCTAAAATTTGAAATAGTTTTATAAAATTATGAAAATTTTGTTATTATGCACTTTCAACAAAATTCTTTTGACATAAGTTTCAGCACATAGAAGTGAGTAAAGAGAAAAAAAACAGGGACATTATCAAATCAAAGGCAAAAGACCTGACCTACAGAATTGCAATAAGCAAAATGCAGCCTCGAATATAAGTTGAAATTGAAGCAACTGCACATAGAAGTGAGGAAAGAGAAAGAAAACAGGGACATTATCAAATCAAAGACAAAAGACCTGACCTACAGAATTGCAATAAGCAAAATGCAGCCTCGAATATAAGTTGAAATTGAAGCAGCTGCCATAACTGTCGGTCCAGTAAGAAAACGGAGAACCATTCCAAATATTGCATTTGATATCCCACATGCTACATTTATTTATTTATGGAAACCTGGTCATTTATTTATGAAATTTGAAATAGTTTTATAAAGTTTTATACATTTCTTCTAAGAAAAATAATTACAAATTATAAAACATATTTATAAAAGTATATACATCTTTTCCAAACCAAAAATAGGAAAAGTTCATTGTTTCTAATTTCACCATACAATCAACCGTATCTAACATTTTTATGAATCTTTCAACCTTCAAAAGTATCTAACATTTTTATGAATATTTTTGAAGCTTCTTCGGTTTCTATGGTAGATAATGTTACAACTTCCACATTTGTGTTTACTCTCTTAATTTCTTCTAAATTCTCTGATATCATTGAACAACCATATATTCTTATATTTTGAAGTCTATTGAAAGTTACATAATATATTCTTATATTTTGAAGTCTATTGAAAGTTACATAATATATTCTTATATTTTGAAGTCTATTGAGAGGTACATAATTTTCTTGCAAGATCTTTAATACTTCTCATTTCATTATTGTAAATAATTTAAGTAAAGACATTGCACCCTCTTCTACTATTGGCAACTCCTCTAACTCGTCAAGCTCACTTAATGAAAATACCTTCAATAAAGAAAATGAGTTTCATAAAGTTCTACACACCTTTTCCAAGAAAAATAATTACAAATTATGGAACATTTATAAAAGTCTACCTCTTTCAAAAATAGGATACACATCTCTTCCAAAAATTGGATAAGCATCTCTTCCAAGAAAAATAATTACAAATTATGTGACATTTATAAAAGTCTATACATCTCTTCCAAAAATAGGATATGCATCTCTTCCAAGAAAAATAATTACAAATTATGGAACATTTATTAAATTCTATACACCTCTTCCAAAAATAGGAAAAGTTCATTGTTTCTACTTTCACCATACAACCAACCTTCAAAAGAATTTAACATTTCTATGAATCTTTTTGAAGCTTCTTTGGTTTCTATGGTAGATAATGTTACAACTTCCACATTTGTGTTTACTCTCTTAATTTCTTCTGAATTATCTAATATCATTGAACAACCATATATTCTTATTTTTTGTAGTCTATTGAGAGTTACATAATTTTCTGGCAAGGCTTTTAATACTTTACAGTTCATCATTATAAATAATTTAAGTAAAGGCATTGCACCCTCTTCTACTATTGGCAAGTCCTCCAACTCATCAAGCTCAGCTAATGAAAATACCTCCAATAAAAAAAATGCCCCATTCTTTAGAAAAATTCTTTAACTTAGGACACTTAAAAAGATCTAATTGCCTTAAACTCTTAAGTTTATGTAACTCGGAGCTCTTCCAACATAGAACATCCCCACAATTTAAGATGACCCAAATCTTGAAAATCCCAGAAGTTACTTGCCATTTTAACCACTTGAGGGCATCTTAAGCATAACCTTCTTAACTTTGACATGTGTACATATTGCAGGGGGGAACAATATTTGTAAGAAGTTGTTTCTTGTAGTGAATGCACATAACAATGCTCAAAGGCTCAAATCAACAAGAGCCCAACTTGAAAACCTTTCTTCAGCTGCCATCAAGTTGGATCCAAGGAGAGAGAATTCAAATGCCTAAAACATGTTGGATATAGAGAAGGGACTAAAATTGGGTCAATAAGTTGCAAAATTGCAAAGATCATTCTGATTGTGTATCCCTATTCAGATCAAATCTATTACATTTCTTGTTAATGGATGGTACGACCACCTGGAGGACAACCTGTGAAGCGAAATTTAAGTTAGAATCATTTTACAACGATCTATGAGGCCAAAATAAGTTAGAACTGTCCAAACAAACTTGTTTGTTGTACATTTTTTCTTTCTTCAGTTGATATGTAGGACCACATTGTCCTCATTTAATGTAAACTTGCCATGGACTCAAAAGTCACGTAGCATATAAACAATGTTTACTTTTTTCCGACGATATACTTCATATTGGAATTGTGTTAGGCCAAGAAGCACATTCTGCAATATTGGTTGTCTAATGGTACATTGCACGGTGTTGTTGTTCAGTGTTCGGATAATAGAAGTGAGGCAATGTCTGTATACGTAAGGGCATTTCTGGTTGCATCTTACACAATCGATTGTGGCACCCTCTATTAATGCAGAGGCAGAAGCAAGAGAGTCACAGTTGGAACATACAGGTTTGAAAGGGGTCGAGTATGCATTTGATGCTGCCAATGCACCTTCAACATGTGTACATGACATAGTAGGTGATATATTCAACAATAAAATATGTATGTGTAAACCAAATTTTGTATGTGAAGTTTGTGGATGGAGTTGTATATGTATACTTACAACAATTGTAGAGATAATGGAGCTGGTTAGTTTCTTCAGGTCCTGCACGGTGTCTATCCTCAACTCTGTTATAAATGTTGATTGCATTGTGTGGAAAACCTTCTATTTGACATCTTTTTTCTTGGTTATATTTTTAAAGAGAACATGACATAGTAGGTGATATATTCAACAATAGAATATGTATGTGTAAACCAAATTTTGTATGTGAAGTTTGTGGATGGAGTTGTATATGTATACTTACAACAATTGTGGAGCTAATGGAGCTAGTTCGTTTCTTTAGGTCCTGCATTGTGTATGGCCTCAACTATGTTATTAATGTTGAGTGCGTTGTGTGGAAAACATTCTCTTTGACATCTTTTTTCTTAGTTATATTTTTAAAGAGCATAAAAGGAAATTCCCCTTTTCGCAATTGTTGTTCTATCGAAGAGAAAAAATGTGCATATGTGTCGAACAATTGAAGTTGCAACATAGAACAGTATAATAATTATGTAATATGATTGGGGACATATTAGCATGTGCAAGCAATAAAGAAAAGGATATGGTAAGCGGTATCGTCATCTTGTCGTTGTTTGAGTCGCCATCCTTTATATGGAGAATGTGTTGCAACCTGACTTTTCTGGAAAATGTGATGGCAATGCCAATAGTTCCAATTTGGTACATGTCTGCATTTTCTGCAAATTGTCTTATCGTTGTGTCCGGTTTGAAATTGTATTACATGCAAGTTGCAGACCCTGTTTCTACAATGCTTGCGTCATCGAGCGTTATCGATCGCATTCACCATGATCATACATAGTTTTTGGTAGTAATTTAAAGTTTGTAATGTATATCCCATTATAAGGAAAAATCTTTTCCTTGTGGTTTTGAACAATGTGTGTAGAGATAGACAAGGTGACTATCATCAATCCTTTGTTGTCAGTCATGTCCTTTGTTGTCAGTGATATTAGCACGTAGAATGTGATGTGTCCTATTCGCTTTGTCCAAATGGGTGATGTATACGACCATTATGTGTCCTTTGTTGTCAGTCATATTAACACGTAGAATGTGATGTGTCCTATTCGCTTTGTCCAAATAGGTGATGTATATGACCATTATGTCTCCGATGAGCACTTGGTCAGTCTAACGACTATGCAAGTCTTCTACTGATACTATATTTGGTGATGTTGTTTTTGGCCTGTTGACAATGTATGAACATAAGAAGTGATATGAAGCATATTCTGTATAATTTTCACAGTTAGCTTCACAGTTAGCTTCACAAATTTGAATAATATGTATTGGTTAGAGTTTAGTAAACACACCTTTTAAGTTGTGCATGTTGCACTATGTCAGAGGCTTCACTTGTACTTTTCGATATTTGAAAACAATGGTTGTATATGACATTAGTGTTGATATTATGGTAGTTGCGAGAGGTATTAAACTCTACGTGTAACCTTTGATGAGACTAGTATATTCCGAGAAGCAAGAGAAACCCTAAAATGTCGGATAATAACCCTAGAAGACAAGTCAGATCAATGAATAATTAATATTGAGTTATTAGTCTCCAGGAAGAGAAGTTGGCTCAGTCAGGTGAATTCGAGCAGTATAAATAGAAGACGCTAGAGCTCATTTTCACTCACTCACTTTCACAACTGCATAAGGACAAGTGGTGCGCATCACTGGAGGAGAGTTGCAGTTGTTGCAATAGTGACTTGGTCTTTGGTTATGGTTTGGACTTTCTACCTTGGTTATGGTTTGGACTCTATACTTGGTACACTAGCTTTGGAGATAAGTACGCTACCTTGGTTGGCTATTGGTTCTAGGGTTTGCTTCCAGAATTATTCTATTTGTCAAGGTAAAGGTGCTCGGGGGTGGCCTTTGTGCCTATGGTTGGGTGACAATATTGAGATATTGTCTATGGTAAAACAAGCACACCTATTATTTCTAAGAGGTTATGGGCCCACATTATCTTCGGACAGTCTAACCATTGGAAGGTAGATTGGGAGGATTTGCTCAGTTGTAGTCAAAGTTTTGCTGCAACAACGAAACCCTAACCCTCGTGTTGAAGCACCTTAAGTGAAGTTCTTGACCTAATTCATGAATAACCTAGTGCACCCTAGACTAGAGCACCTCCTGGTACTCTTAGCAAGCCAAGACATCAAGTTTGAAATTTTGGTCAAAGTCAACGTTTGACCAAGTCAAAATCTAAGGTTGACTAGTCAAAAGTCAAAATGGAAGGCAATTATGAAGACAAAAGACCTAGCATGAAGAAAGTGTATGTTGTGCCCAAGACAAATCTACAAAAAGGAACATTATGAGGTTTACCAATCCCATAGCAGCTAAACCTCTAGTCCAACAAAGTCATTTTAAGGTTTACCGTAACAGTTAGGTAACAAAGGAATGTACCTATACATGTTCTTTTAATTTGTATCATTAGCATGCGTGTGTTTTTAGGGAATGTACAAGGGATCTTGTCCAAAGCAGTGATCTTGGATTTAGTGCATTCAGAAGATCAACACACTCTCCAGGTTTGACTTGATATATCTCTAGATGTTATGGCATTATGAACTTCTAGTCAAAGTTATAAGTTGACTTTAGTCAAGATCTTATAAGGTTGAGATCGTATTCTCTAACTTAGTTTTCTGTTAAGAAAGCATATTGTTTTAAGTTTAAGGGATAGGTCAGAAAGGATACTTGTCTCAGAAGAAAATCAATTCAAGTGGAACAATAACAAGACTCCAAGTTTGCATATCAAGTCTGACATCTTTATTATTGTCACTTAAGTGAGTATTGATAAGTACTTAACAACTTATACTACTCAATGTACTTATTTGCAAATATGAACTAACACCTACTCTATGAGATATTTCTTGTTCTTGTTCTCAGACTAGATCATCTTAGTAATGCTACCAAGAAACTATCCTTCACATGAAAGATGTTGTATCAGAAACATTATTGTTCTTGTTGTCTCAGGAAGGTTATTTCATGAAGGCTATCATGAAGATGTATTTCCAGGCTTGTAGCAATTGTCTCTATCCTTTTCCTCATTCTTGTTTCGTCCTATCATAAACATATTGTCTTGGATCTTTCTTTTGCTTCTTGTCTTATTCCGGGCAGATACCCTTGTGAAATATGTTGACAAACCTTTGATGAACAATCTTTGCGGAAAATATCATAGAAGAAGTTTATAAGGATGACATAATGCTTGCAACAACTGCTAGACAGGAAGCAATCAAAACATATAGAAACAAACTTAAAGAGACTCGGAGGGAGTCAGACTCGAAGGAATTCATTAATCAAAAGGAAACCAGAACATGCTTGTGACACTTTGCAGAAAGAAAAGAGAGATGAAACAGACAGAAGCATGGAATCTCTCAGATAGAGGTAATTGATTGCAGAATTCCAGAAACATGCAGTCTCAGAATAAAAACAAGAAAGTTCTAGATATTTCTCATTCAGGCATGAAGCCGAGATTAGGAGGGAGCTAATCCCCAATGATATGGTCCATTGAAGAATCTGTGAAGACTTATAAATGGAAGATTTGATAGATACAAGGCGAGATTCGGGGCTAGCAGGTTCTCCCAGAAGGAGGGAGAAGACTATGATGACAACTTGTTCCAGTAACCAGATATACCTCTACTTGAGGCATTATATCTCTTACAATATCCATGGGTTGGAGTTTACATCAAATGGATGCAAATATTGTTCTTCTCAACAAAGTAATTGAAGAGGAAGCATATGTAGAGGAGCCTCAAGGTTTTGAGGTATACCAGAAAGATACCCATGAATGCAAATGGAAGAAGACCTTGTATGGATTCAAGCAACTTGGTGCAGAGCCTCTCATGTACAACATAAGCGTGGTGAAAACTTCCTATGACAAAGGAAGTGTATCGAAATAGTTCTTCAGAAGTCCGAGAAAATGGATTGAAAATCCATAGCAAACTTCCATGATGATAGATCTGAAGAAGTTGAGAGTCTCTGATCCAGTAGACATGTCCCTGTATCGACAATTGAAGGGATCATTAATGTATTTGGAGAATACTTAGCTAGATATTTGCTTTGTTGTGAAAATAGTTCCAGGTGGAACCTAGCCATGAGAATTGAATAATTGCAAAGCATGCCTTGAAATATCTTTGTGGGACGTTTGAGTTATGTGACACAACTGCATGGATTTATCGATTCAGATTGGGCGGGGAGTGCAGATGATAGAAGGAGTGCTTCTTGGATATGTTTCAGTTTGAGATTTTCCATGATATCATGGGCTAGTAGGAAACAAAAGTCTGTTGCACTCAACACTATTGAAGCAGAGTATATTGCAACTTGTGATGCTTGTACGGAAGCAATGTGGCTTCGTAAGATGCTTTCTGCACTGTTTGATCAGGTGTTGGATTTGACCGTGATATATTGTGATAACCAGAGCTGTGTGAAGCTCCTAGAGAACTCGATGTTCCATGACAGGTCGAAGCACATTGAGATCAAGTACTATTTTCTCTGTGATGAAGTCCAGAGGGGAGAAGTGGTTCTCCAATATATCTCCATTGATGGGAATATAACAGATATTTTGGTAAAGCCTCTGTCCAAGATGAAAAGTTTGTGTACTTAAAGGACAAGCTCGACTCGTGGAGATGACTTCCTTATTGGAAAGGGAAGTGATTATTCCCCAGGTTGGGAGGTAGCACTGATATGTTATTGTTATATGGACAGTCATTTTCCAGTTTGGAAAATGGTCCACGTTGGGCAGCCACTTTCCAGTCCAGAAAGTAGTCCAAGATTTCTGATAGATAGTCATTTTCTAGTTCGGAAAATGGTCCAGAACGGACAATCATGGTCCGACAGATTGTTGATGTACCATAGACAATGATTCCCCTTGTGGCCAGTGTGGGGGTATGGTCTAGGACTATCATTCTCCTTGGTGGTCACTCTGAGAATTGGTCAAGCATAATGGTTTGCCTCTCTAGACAATCATTCTTTCAAAGTTCACAGTTATGAGCAGTTTTGAAGAATGGTTCGATGTAGGAGGTTGGTGCAGGACAATCATTCTCTAGGGCAGACTCATTCTCTCTAGGTTTCACTATGAATCATGCCGGAAGAATGGCCCAGTTAGGTTGAATGGTCCAGTTTTAGCAATCAGGGACAATCATTCCCTAGGGAAGACTCATTCTCTCCAGGTTGCACTGTGATTAGTGCCAGAAGAATGGCCTAGTTAGGTTGAATGGTCCAGGTTAAGAGATCAGGGACGATTATTCTTCTATGCTTGGGAAGAATAGTCCAGATAGCCCATGGATGATGTTTAACTTTTCGAGGGCAGATGCTCTTCTAGATCTCATATATGTGAGTGGAAGAATGACCCAGATGACTTAGTTTGTATCATGATATTGTTTATACATGTTGATATTGGATGTTATGATTGTTGTGGAGACGGTATGTCTCTAAACAATAGCTGTATGCTACTGTGGTGGATGTGATCCACTGGTAGTGATTGTGTGTCACTGGTTAGTAGTCATGTGCTACTAGGAGTGGTTGTGTACCACTAGATACTAGTTGTATACTACTATGGATAGACATAGTTGTATACTACTATCTAATTTCCATGGAGACTACCACTAGTGTTGGAGTTGATTGCCATCTAGATGGATAGTCAGTGTGTTGGTGGAAAAACATTCTCTAGGCAGAGAATAGTCCAGACAAAACAGATTGCTGGTGGAAAGGCATTCTCTCTGTGGAGAATGGTCCAGGTTGACAGATTGTTAACATATCATGGACTGGTATTTTCCTAAGGCACATATTGTGGCCCGATTAGGAAAATGGTTTAAGACTGATATTTTCTAAGGCATATGGGTAGAGGATCTCTATGGTACATATGACCCGATTAGAAAATAGTCTGAGACTGACATTCCCGTAGGAATGGTCTTTGTATCCCATAGGGTGGCTTTCAACATCTGGGAGGACTGACATTCTTCTAGGACGTAGGTCTAGATTAGAATAATGATCCTTGTAGCTCATTGTGAAGATTTCAACATCTATTGGGACAACTATTCTTCTAGGACGTATGTCCGGATTATAAGAATGGTCCTTGTATCACTATGTTGAGTGAGTGAATTTTTCAGTATCATGCTCGATTACTTAGATGGAGTATGGCCTCGAGAGATGATGCAGTTGATGCTATTAGATGACACTGATAGTGATGATGGTGCTCGTGATGTGATCATGAGATAGCTTGTGTGGCTATGTTGTTGTTACCGATTGAATGGTCTATTTGTGCTCAAGACCATTGCCTTTAATACCTCCCTAGCTAGGAGGGAGTGTTGATATTATGGTAGTTGTGGGAGGTATTAATCTCTACGTGTAACCTTTGATGAGACTAGAATATTCCGGGAAGCAAGATAAAACCTAAAACATTGGATAATAACCCTAGAAGACAAGTCGGCTCAAGAGAATAATTAATATTGAGTTATTATCCTCCAAGAAGAAAAGTCGACCTAGTCAGGTGAGTTGGAGCAGTATAAATAGAGGGTGCTAGAGCTCATTTGCACTCACTCACTCTCACAATTGCACAAGGACAAGTGGTGCGCATGACTGGAGGGGAGTTGTAGTTGTTACAGTAGTGACTTGGTCTTTCGTTATGGTTTGGAATTTTTACCTTGGTTATGGTTTGGACTTTCTGCCTTGGTTATGGTTTAGACTCTCTGCTTGGTACACTAGCTTTGGAGAGAAGTGCGCTACCTTGGTTGGCTATTGGTTCTAGGGTTTGCTTCCAAAATTATTCTATCAGTCAAGGTTAAGGTGCTCGGGGGTGGCCTTTGTGCCTATGGTTGGGCGACAATATTGAGATATTGTTTATGGTAAAACGAGCACACCTATTATTTCTAACAATTAGCATATTTACCATGGCATAGATAAATAAATGAGTTTATCTATTTCCTAAATGTAATAGGAACATAATTTATGATTATTTACACGTGTGCCTATTGGTTTTTTTATGTTTGTGATGATTGAGTGCCCATGATTCCCTCACTTGTCTTGTTTGTGATGATTGAGTGCCCATGCTTCCCTCACTTGTCCAAATTTCTCCTGACAAAAACATTTATACATTGACTATGTGAGAAACAACGATGTACGGTATAGTATGTGTTGCTTTCACATCTTAAACGTCGACATTTTTTTGTAGGTAGAAAAGAGCATTGAGACATTGGTGTAGACGATAGAGATATAACATATCATGATACTAAAACATGAGAACATGTTTGAGGGGAACATAGAACAAGAAGTAGTTAGTGTTGCTAAACAATGTCGAAACAAGCATGTGCATTGTATGGGCTTCATAATCATTATTGACATACCTTTTGGAAATTTGTTGTTGAGTTTCTTCCCCTGCTCAACTTAGGACTTCTATTTTTTAAAATTTTGTCAATATACAAAATACAATGGACATGAGAACAAGCTATTATGCAAGAGCAATATGCAATATTTGTTCTATTTGTTTAAATGTTGGCAATATACCAAATATAATGGACACGAGAACAAGCTATTATGTAAGAACAATATGCAATATTGACAAACAATAAAAGAGATGAAAAGTGATAGAGTAAAAGATAAAGGTAGAAGCATGTAACTTTCTATTTCCCGTTCCATGTCTGTGTTTATACGAAGTTTCTTTTGTCCAAAATCTATTACAAGCCACACATTTTTAGAGGTTAGATGATACCATTTGTCTGACAAGTTTGCTTAGTTTTTTACAAAGTATCCAGATATGCAAATAAATTCCATTTAGATGCAATGCAAATATGCAATGTATTTTTTCTTCATTGATTAGTTACTTACGTACTATACAAACCTTTCTCCATCCATGGAAGTGTTTTCTGATCCATCAGAAAGAGAAGGGGGATTTGTATATATGTAAATAAGATATGCAAGTATGCTTTCACACATGGGAATATGCGATTGTGTAATATGTTTTATATGTATTTCATAGTTCAAGTGGAAGAAAAAATGTATCATAGTTAGTCCAATATGCATCTAACATAAAGAGTTTGGATTGTCTGTTGGGCACATTTAACCATACATGATTAATAAGTTTTTTTGTAAATTATTTGTCTTGTCCAGTAGGAGGTGGGGAGGTGGAGATTGCAATTGCACATGCAGTTTTATAATTTTCTTGTTTTCCCATTGCTTTGTAACATGTCAATATTGAAGTCTCGTAGAATGATAATGATTTCTTCAAATGTAAATGGTGCAATGCTTTTGCAATGGCATTCATTATATTGGTCAAAATTGCATGTGGCACAACATAGATATTTAGTATTGCAATTTGTGATTCATGAACTATTACCTTTGCGAGCAACGCCTCAACATTTTGTTCTTTGAAATGCATATGTTCCAAAATTGGTATATGTTTTTTTACTAGTATCATCATTCCATGTGTAATGCAGTTTGATATGAAATCGAAGTTTGGAAATTGTTCATTTCCATGCATAGTGCCATGTATGTTTCTTGTAGGAACAAAATATCAGATTGCATTGTGTCATAATCATTGAGTATATTATTAATACGTGCATTTAGGTTGCGTGTGTTTAGTGAGAGAATTGAAATGGATGATTCTGACTGTATGGACTGGTAGTCATATTCCAGAATCCATCTCGCACTGCTCCGAAGGCATTGCATCTCAATATCAACTTTATGTTTTACCTTGAAGTTATCTGTTGTAAGAGCATTTAGAAAATACAAGGATTTAATGTTTCTTACATGGGACAGAGCTGTGTACACTAATGCATATACTCAGATTCCAGTAGGGTCAAACACAACATTGTCAAGTGTTAAACCTTGTCATGTATGTGTTGTACGTGCACATGTAAGTTGAATTGGAAACTATTTTCGGATCTTCAACTTTCTTGTTTTTGCTGTCGTCGACATTGGTTTTGATATTCGTAGTACATGTGTCCATTCTCAGGGAGTGTCATAATTATACAGATAGGCTAACTTGATGGTTCATCGATGTCCAATATGTGGATTGTGGAACCTAATCCATAAAACATCGAATTTATCTATTTTTGTATATGCTTTGATTATTTCATCTGCACCATTGACTAGGCCATCTTGTGAATCATAGTTGTAGGAATATATTTCAACTAGCATGTCCAATTTTAGGACAAGCTACGAAGGAAAAGTAGTTATATGTTGATGGTACAATACATTTCCATGGTTCACCTCTTTGAGGTCAATTGCGCTGATTATAATTTCATTGTCAGGCATGAGCAACATCGTGTACTTATTATGCATTGCAAAATCCATGTTCTTGTAAAATAGGTATGGAAATGTTGGGTCATTTGGTGCAAGTTGCACACAACGTGTTGATATATGCCAAGTCATCACTTGTTCGATTGATTTTTTGCATTCTATTCAGAAGTGCAATGAACCTTTCATCTGTCAGTCGCATTATTGTTTGCAATTTGAAGCATTTTATATTGTCTTTCCAAAAGTTGTGTGTTATTGTCTGCATGTCCATCGTAGGTTGTTCAAAATTTAGAGAATCTTGTATGGGTTGTGCCTAGTAAATATCACCATAGAATATCATATCAATGTTTCCAAAGTACTTAGTCTGCACTTGTTTTATGTTCCTCAGTCAGTTGTCAATGACATATAAGAATCGAATTCCAATCAAAGAAGCTTCATCTATGAAGAGAATTTGCAATTCGTCATAAAGCTTTGACAATGTGTCTAACATTTCTTTGCTAAGTGGAAGAAATTGGTGTTAAATTTGGCAACATCGATAATAATTTTCCAATGAGAGGCCATATGGGCCACCCTGAGGTTAGCCAAGGAGATTTGGAGAATCAACCAGTCTTGTGAGGTATTGACAAAAGCCAGGGGGAACGTACAACCTCAGCGAGTCAAACCAAAATTCATGATGAACAAGATGCTATATGATCTTGTGAGTCAAGATGTAATCCTAATGCAAAATCCAGGGGGAACATACAACCTCTGTGAGCATAGACAGTCTAGTGCAAAAGTCAGGGGGAATGTACAACCTCTGTGAGCATAGACAAACTAGTGCAAAAGTCAAGGGGAACACACAACCTCTGTGAGCCTAGTAAAGCTTCGTGATCCATGAGCAAAAGTCAAGGCATCTAGGAAAATTTAGGTTGAATGTAAAATTCCTATGAGCTAGAAACAAACAATCTTCTTTATATTGCAAATGATGTAAATGTATTGATTTGGTGCGTTGGCACGTGTAACATTATCCACCATGAAGAAATTTGAATTACCATGTAATAAGTCGAGTTGTATAAGAGTCAAGTTGAATGAGTTGTTGAACTCAAGTTGTAAAAGTCAAAGTTGCATGTCTAGGTCAAAGTCAAGTTGTTGATTTTTTATTGCATGTTGCATGTTGCATGGTGCATGTTACATGCATGTCTAGTTGCATGACATGCATTGCATGCATGCATGCCATGTGCATGTTGAGGTAGTTTGCATGCATTGCGAAGTCACAAGGGCGAGTTGTATTCTTAACTGAAGTGTAAAGTCAAGTTCTAAATTTGAACTCAAGTGTAAAGTTGAGTTATGACAAGCATGCAATCAAACTTCTAATTTGAGCCCTCTCCCCTCTACCTCTCTACTCCTTTATAAGTAGAGGTCGACCCTCATTCTTCACACAGGTTATGCAATGTGAGGGTGAAAGGCAACAAGTGTTTTATCCGTGTTGATATATCTCTCTATTTGCAGGTTGCATATATATCTCTGTTAGCAGGCTGCATATATATCTTTGTTAGCAGGCTGCATATATCTCTGTTAGCAGGCTACATATTTATCTATCAGTAGGCTGGATATATATGAGTTAGCAGGAAAAAAATATTTATGTTAGAGGGAAGCAAAATACACCCATAGTGTTGGTGTATATCAGTCCAGTATAGAAAAAGAATAAGCACCCAGGAAGCACACAACTTCTTCCTTCAGTGCTGGTTGATAACAACAGAATAGGACAACAAGGTTTCTCGTTGTTCTATAGGTCATACAGTTTGGTCTAAGTTTTCTTGGCAAGCTCATGTAAAAGCATAATTCCATGGTGGAATATTTGTAAGTGATCATACATTATTAATGCAATAAAAGGAGTTTGTTTGTTGGGGTTTTTCTCCTTGTATAAAGTTTCCCTAGGGTACATGTGTTGTGATCTTTAATGTTGGTAAATTCTTATGATCATTGTTGTTCTGGTTTATGAATGATGTTAAACTAAGATCAAAGTACAATTATAATTTAAAGAAGTACTTACAATTTACAACCAAACTCATAATTTAACAATTGAGACTTGTTAAAAAGCATTAGCAATGCAGAGTGGATTGTTGTTCCACCTGCATTATATGTAGTTTTACCTGTATATGCAAGAATCAACCCTTTTAGCTTCAGAGGGTCACTTGTAGTGCATGCGTCATAGATTCGTATAAGCATTTGGAATGATGTTTTTGTTGTAAATGTATTGCTCGTTCTTGCCCCTCCCCCCCATTAGGAACAAGTGCACGGGTGTGTGCATGTCCTTACGTTTCTTCAGTGCATTATCCTTCACAATTGCTTGTTTCTCTCTATTTAACAACCTTCTAATTCTATAATATTATTCGTTTTCAAGGAAGAATGGATGGTCTTTGAATTGAAACCCGAGATTGATACTTTTTCCCATATCGGGTTTTTGAGGACATGGGAGATCAACTTGCAAGTCATAGACTTCACAATGAGCTCTAGTTGTTTGTAGTCTAGTGGTTGTATCATCAATGTTCACAAGATTGTCTAGTTTCTCAAGTGAAATTTATAAATTGCCCCATGTTGTATGTAAATTTAGCCTCACTGGTCTGTATTGTACTCTGATAGAAAGTATATTCAGTTTCCCATGTAGAGAATTTATGTTTTAATGTTTCTTCACTTTGTTCAAATGGATTGTATAGAAAAATCTTCTCTCGACAGAAGTTTTCGTGGTCAATGTGTTTGTTGTATTTGAGAAACCTTATTACGTTTGGTTTTTTCCTTTCTGATATGTGCGTACCATTTTTCTTGTAATTTGATACAAATTATGCAAGGAAGATATGCTTAATAGAAGGTGCATGCTCAATGTAGTAATCAATGATAGAGTGGCACATCACATCCTCTGAATTATCAAGTTCTTGTTTTAGTAGGAATGTTGGCTTAAGCATGAATGGTGGCTTGTCTAATTTTCAAGTCCACAAGGCACCAAGTAAGTAGGTTGGTTATATTGATTTCCTTGCATTTTCATCTTGATTTCTCATATTGGTTTAGATGCATTTCATATTTCACTTTGATCTACTTGCATATTGATTTTATGATTAGTTTAGAATTTTTTTGAAAAAAACTACTAAAATTTTATTTTCTAGATTAATTTCATTTGGATTTTGATGTATATGGACAAAGGGTGATAGAACCACCCTAGATTTTATGGTTTTTTGTTTCAGTGTAGGCACAAGTCTACCAGAAGAATTTGTGGTTCTCATGCACTCTACGGCGAGCACAAGTCCCCAAGTAGGAGCCATATTTTATCTCCATTTTGTGGGATAACTAAGGAGATGATGTCTTGAGGCCCTCAGGTTGCAGATATGGAGTGTTGAGAGATGACATGACTAGCAACATCCACTTTCACATATAGAAACCCACTCTATCACCACATTTTGGATCCAGTACCAGCGCATCCACCACACTAGCTAGTTTGTGGAAGGCAGATGGGTCTTGCTCCATGCAATACAAGTTAGGTATTGTGACAAGTAATCACCCTAATATTTAAGGCATTTAAACATGTTGTATTTAAGTTGCTTTTGATTATAGAATTGCTTGGACATTATGCTTTTGACCCTATTTCACCTTGGTGAGTGTCATAAATTTCCTAGTAAGTGGCCAACCTTTGGGGAAGGTTTGTGACTGGGGGTCCCTTAAGGGGTTATCGTACCATTCCCGATCATACTTACCATTTTCTGCTCATTACACTACTGTCATATTGTCTTCTTCTAGGCCCTTTGACTTTACTGACCCAAGAAGGGAATGTACCTCATTTCACGGGAAGAAGGGGCTGAAGGCCCAAAGGGATTGTTGTTGACTAAAAAGATAAAAGCCTAAATATAGACCTTCCAGATGCTTCGCCAAGGGATCCTCGAGAAAGCAATGAAACGATTCTCTATAAGAAATGCGGGACCTACAAAAGTAAATGATAGTGAATGCTTAATGGGTTAGTTGGAGGATGAGAGGTCTCATCATGAGCAATCCTATCATGATCATGGGTATTTAGCGGTATGACATTACCATCACTTGGTCACTGCCAAGGTAGTGGTTCTCAGTTACACAACTGAGAGAAAGGGGGT
The DNA here is from genome assembly GCA_000966675.3 of Picea glauca. Classification (NCBI taxonomy): domain Eukaryota; kingdom Viridiplantae; phylum Streptophyta; class Pinopsida; order Pinales; family Pinaceae; genus Picea; species Picea glauca. The sequence continues at coordinate 113,904 of JZKD02S1674749.1, forward strand.
CTCATCATGAGCCAACCTTCTCATTTCTGCGAGGTATTTGTGAATGACACTGTCATTATCTGGACACCAAGCCAGGACAATGGCCTTCAACTTATTCCTTAAGACATGAAATAAATATAAATAGAAAGGAAGATCTAAGAAGAAAGAATGGCAAGAAGATGGGCTTGGAAAAAGTGCATCGCAAACGAAGGTGCCACACACCCCCTACAAAGGCACCCATAAATGAGATAATATGAGCCCTTGTATGTCATGAAACTCATAGACCTATGAAATCTAAACCCCTTCCACCTCATCATCCACTACATAACCTTGAAAGTCCATCCTTGGGATCATCCCCTACTTGAGGGTTTTGGTCTACCCAGTAGGACTTTTATGACACCCCTCCCATACATAAACTTGGTCAATTGTATAGGGTCTTTGAGCATTTGTTTAATTTGATAAGATAGTTTTGATCCACATGCTTAGGTGACTTGCTTATTAGATGTGGTTTACACTTGTCATGATATCTTTGACTTGAGATCTTTGGAGGGCGTACCCTTTTGTTTTGCAGGACCTTGCTTGGTGACCAGTTTTGGGAGAACAAGCCTAGCTTGGGCTTCCATGGGGCAAGAAGCCCATAGGTTGCATGTTGTAGGTCTTCACACTGGATCATAGAGACATGCCTTTGGAGGCTTACATGGCATCATGGAGGATCTTATCCAGTCCCTAGTACCCAAACGACTTGCCTATGAGAGACAAAACGTCATCTTTTGAGGGTTGACATCATGCTTGAGGGGGTTTGATGGGGATGGAGTTATTGCACATTGACACTTGGCATATTTTCACCGAAGGAGACATGGATTGACCCTAGCACTTGACGAGGAGGCTCAAGGAGACCCAAAAACCTCCATTTTACTCTCCAATGATTTGCTCAAGTGGTCAAAACGTCCCCTAAAGGGGTGACATCATCTTATTTTAAGGTTTGTATTATGTTAAAGTGAAAATTAAATATTATTATTTGATTCAAGGGGTAAGATAAGGGTTGTTGACCCCTTATCTTATGTTTTACCCTTTCTAATTGAACAAACTATGTTTTAATGGTTTTGTATGAATAGAGATAATGTGAATCTCATTTCATAACATAGCTCTCCCATTGTGAAAAGACTACTTGGCTGAAATTTGTGCCCTCTTTGGGAAATTTGATCTCTCTCTCTCTCTCTCTCTTGTGAAAATGCCTTATGGTGAATTCTCTTGGTGATTTGTGGAGCTAAGGTGGTGTGCACCTTTTGTAGGTCTTCCCTTTTGCATATGAATGGTTTTTTCTTGGTGAACTAGGGTTACATCTTGCATCTCTTTGAAATTGGTAAGGAAAATATACGATTGTTAGTTATTCTTGATTGTTTCATGAATGTTATTGGTTGAAACCCTCGGAGGAGTATAAGTGCATACACCCTCCATTAAGCTTCATCTCATTTGCTAGTTGACAAGTCATTTATTGAAAGTTTGCTAGGATGAGTACAAGGGTGTACACCCTCCTAGATTTACCTAAGTTTGATTTGCATGCCCTAACGAGCAAGAGGGTTTACACCCCTAGGGATACTGTAGATTTAACTCTTAAAATACAAGACTTTGTTTACCCAGTATCTTGAAGGCACTAATCTAGAGTTTGCATTGGAGAAATAAAATTACTTGCATTGGGTAACGTGATTTTACGAGATTTTCAAGTTGTTCAAAGTGCAATCAATTCTATATGTTATTGGCTTGCTTGTGCCCCTAGAGCATCATATTTTTCCAAGTAATTCTTATTCTTGTTACAAATTTCATCTTTAGCCATTAGGGATACAAAAACCCTAATATAACTTCTTCAATCACTCTCTAATTAACCAATGAAAGTTGCTCAAAGTTTGCACACTTAAACTACCAGGCCTAGCGCATTTTTTGGCAAAGTTTGAGGGAGTTTTAGTGGCTGATATTCTTTCTGTAATAAGTTGTTTGTTACAGAAAATAAGGCTGAATTATATTGTTGCAGAAAGTGTTTACAACAACCTTACATTTTTATGCTAGTATCTTGGTCTCTAAATCTTGAGTTTCACTAGTGTTTAGCTAGTTTATCTCTTATATATTTCAATTGATTTCTAGCACTTGTTTAGCAGATTATTGTGTCATTTCATTGTTGATATATATTTTTACTAATTGCTGCTATTAGGGATAACAAGCTTAACTTGTTTTTCCAATTGATATTGTTGCATTGTATCTTGGTTTTCCTTGTGTCTCGGGCAGGTATTATCTCTTTGCAGGTCACTCAAAGATTTGGAAACCTCAATCAACCCTCAAGACTCTTTACCAAATTCCCTTTTCCATCTAGAAACTTGACCTTTAGGGGAATCTGTTCATACATCACATTTTCTGTCTAAATCTCCCCTAGGGTCACCGGGATTCCCCCCTTGAGGTGACTACCTCATCTCTAAAGTGATGGGAACACTTACCTAAGGTTTGGTAGGTTCTCTCTAAGTTGTCACCATTTTGGTGGTTGGGTCGGGATTTTCCCAAAACCTACAACTTGCGCGATAATAGACCCTACAACATCAAGAAATCTATCATCACCAACACATATTTTCTTTGTGTTACATTCATTTAGAGAATAAAATATGGCTTTATCCTTAGCCATATGGTAATAATATGCTCCAGAATCAATAAGACATTTATCAAAAGAAAAAGTAGAAGTTACATCGAAGGAGAAATCGGAAGCAGAAAGTGAATGTCCATGAGAAGAAGAGTTAGAAGAAGAATAATCAATACTGATGTTTTTCTTCTTCATCATTGTTTCCAAAGCTTCCATCTTCTTAAAAAATTTGGACTCCAGAGTCCACATGACCATCTTTCCCACAAAAGTTACAATGTTTGTCATTCTTATTTTTAGATTTTTCTCCTTTGTCACCATTAGGAGCAGAGCTTAGTGAAGAAGGTTTGGGACCATTGTTTTGCTTGTTATTGTGACGAGGACATTGCTTCTTGGTATTCTTGGATTTATTTTTCTGCTAGACCACTAAGGATTTGTTGGATGTACATGTAGTGTTGATCAATCCAAGTTGCACAAACTTATCTTTCTCTCGAATTAGAGCATCACAAAAGAACTCAAGAGATGGTTCTTTATAAGCACTCCCTAGATACAAAACCAGAATATGCACTACCTAACTTATCAAGAAAAGCATATATGCATTGATCTTCCTTCAGATCTAGTTCACATTATACAAAAATGTCTAAGTGTTTTGAACTTAGATAAGTAATCTTCAATGCAAGGAAATTGTTTGGACTTAAATTCATTAACTGATCTTCCAACCGGTGGGCTCGAATAATATTATGTTTACCAAACACAACTACAAGATTTTCCCAAGCTTTATCTGGGCCCTCAATTCCTTGAAGGTGAAACCTTAAATCAGGAGAAACATACATTCCAATTAGTCCACATGCTTCATCATTCCTATTATCCCATTTGGCATACTTTTCATCATCAATGGGTTCTAGTTCTTTTCCCAAGGTAATCTAGTACAATCATTTACTTCTTTATACATCCCCCATATGGGATTTTCATGAGTAGTAGTTGGTACTAGTAAGCAAAAGATCACTAGGGAAAGCCATATTAAATATATAGAGAATATGGATTTAGAATCTGAAATTGATGGTCTGGATGGAAAGTTCTCGAAAAAATAGGTTGTTTCAAAAAAACGGTACAGAAACAGACTTCGGATGTGAAAGTTATGCCCTTTCGAAAAAAGCATAAATGGTAACCAAAGAGCCACGTGGCAAGTAGAATTTGGTCCACGTGGTGATACCCCTCCTTATAATAACCTCACTTTTACAAATAAGTTTCTTGTGAAGTGACCCACTTTTACAGAATAAGCAATGATCATTTTTACAATGAAGTTATAAAAAAAAGACTTGAACTCAATAGCTCTTACTTAATAAAACAATTTTTAACCAAGTGAGCTAGTGCAAAACACATTATATTGTTAAGGAGAATTGGGGGTGTTGTTTTTTTGTTGTTGTTGTTGTGTACGATGGCCTTGGAGAATGTGCTCATGAAAAAAATCTTTGAATTTTTTTTGTTTCTCAATGGCAACAAGGGTTAGATCTTGGTTAGATTACTCAGAAAATGCAAGTTTTCCCTCTGTTCTGGATTTACTGAGATTGCATAGAGTGCATGACAAAGAGCATACACGGACAGGAAAACCATTTCCACTCTGTTTCTATTTTGCTGAGATCACACAGAGCGCAGGGAAAAGAGCATACACAAATTGAAAAGAGTAGCAACCTGGAAATAAAAAACAGAAAACTAAAATATTATCTCTATAAAAATTTAAAAGTGCGTATTCGGGCTTTATACCTTCGAATTTGATTGAAATGCTCGTATCTTGGGAAAACATAAACCTTTTCGAGTGAAACAAAAGGCATTCCTAACTGAAATGAGCGCTCTGGACGCAATGGAATAGTCATCACATTCCATAAATGTAAGAAAACTACAGAAACAAGAGATGTGACAACATGGCTTCATGATCTTGATCTACAACGGGAGTGGGTCTTCAAATGTGCTCTGATACCATGTTCGACAACACATGTATTCCAACATAGGATGAACACCTTCAGTAACCACTTACACAACTAGAAAAAATATCAAAACATCGATGCTTTTATGTGGTAAAACCCCTACGGGGAAACATCCACGGCCCCAACCAACTTGGCCACTTGGAGCAAATTATTAATGCAAAAGAAAGATATTACATAGAGATTTACAAGAGAGTTTTTCACAATCGATCATCGACAAATGACCCTCCATGCTTTTTAAATAGGGTTCATGGACCAATTGTGTGTTAAGCCACAGATCAATTAGTTGTTAAGATCGAGGAAAATATGAACCATCGGATCACTCTACGTCGAGAACATATCATGACTACTAGATTACCTAACTACAAATGCATACTAATGCATACTAAAGAAACACACTTTTATCTAGCGACATGTTAGACCAAGTTGATCTTAACTAACTCCCAAATGTCTAGATATCCTAACAAATGTTAAAGGTTTTATTAACTTTGGAGTGTATTAGTTGGAGATCCTTTATGGCATCTTTTGTATAGTGCAACATACAAACTAGGCTTTAATTCTAGTTAGCTCTTGGTTAAAATGGATGTGGTGCAAGAGTAGAAATAGATTCAATGAATACTTGTTCTCAACAAACTCTTAAAGTGGAACTCTTATTCACTTTAGAATTAGGATTTCATAAATGTGTATTTCGTAAATGATTTAAAGTTTAATAATAATGAAATGTCATATGGAATTTTAATGTTTTTTAATTTTTTAATTTGATAAGAAGTACTAAAATCATATAAAATAGTTATTTCAAGTTTTTTATAATTTATTAATTTGATAAAAAAATACTAAAATCACATGGACTAGTTCTTTAAAGTTTTTGAATGAATGAAATGATAAATTATTTATAATATAATTAAAATTATTATTTTTCAAATTAATTTAAAAATTTATAAACTAATATAAAATACCCGTCGATAGGCAATGTATATTGTAATTGCTTTGGCTAACATGTCTCTATTGTGTTGCCTACAGTTTAAAGACACTAGTACTGAATGTAAGCATTGTTCTAGTGCAATTCTTAACTAGATTGGTAAGGAATATGGTGTATATGCACATAAACCTTCTCCAACAAGAAAGGCATATATGTTGTGTGCTACTGAAGCTTTCTTCAGCTCTAAACAATGGTCAAAACTACAAAGGAACAATTTGATATACTCAATGTTCCAAATAGAAAAAGACACGCTACCCACCACACATGTGATACAACTGTAACTACATGTTATAATTTGTTGTGACAATTGGGAATCCATAGTTAGATTGGCATAACAGGGGCTCATTTCTTAGCGGAGTAAAAGGAAGAAGGTTCGTCGATGGGATTCTCTACTAGGGTAAATTGGATGGGGTCTTACTTTTTCACCTCTCTACTAGGGTAAATTGGAGGGGGTCTTACTATTTCACCTCAGTATTAGGTTTCATAAGCCTACAAGGTATGTCCTTCATACAAGATGTATCCTTGGTTATCAGTCTCAATTTGGATTATTCACATAGACAAACTCAACAAACACTAGGTCATTTCTAGTTACAATTCATTGTTGGAGATATTTCTTTGACATGTTATGAAATCTATTTAAGTCTGAATGTTTAATTTCCCTATCTAGTGTTCAGTTTTCTCCTTTAAACTATATGTTAGCACATGCACTTCAAAAAAAATCTCAACAAAATTCTTTTGACATAAGTTTCAGCACATAGAAGTGAGAAAAGAGAAAGAAAACATGGACATTATCAAATCAAAGAAAAAAGACCTCACCTGCACAATTACACTATGCAAAATGTAGCCTTGAAGATCAGTTGAAATTGAAGTAGCTTCCATAACTGTCTGTCCAGTAAAAAGAACGAAGAATCATTCCAAAGATTGCATTTGATTTCCCATAGGCTACAAGTATAGGTTGAAAAACCATGAATAAACCTTTCATCCAAAAAGTTATGTGATTCATTTGAACTAAGCTTTGCATGTCTTGATCAAGAGAAATTGAAAAAGATGCAGAATTCCCATAGGCTACAGATACAGTTTCACTCCTAATGTTATTTCTATAGTCCTTGTAGCACATTCTTTAGACCTACAATATAACCATTGTCTCACATTGTCTCAAGTTTTTGGGTCTTTCGTTTTGAACCTCTGGCTAGCATGTCTCTATGGTGTTGCCTACAGTTTAAAGACAATAGTGAATGTAAGCATTGTTCCGGGGATAAGGAATATGGTGTATATGCAGATAAACCTTCTCCAACAGGAATGGCATATATGTTGTGTGCTAAAAAAGGGTGAATAGATAATTTAGTTTATGAAACATGGAAGCTTGGTAAGGTTCCACAATGTCTGATGGATATATCATGATATCATCTATCAATACCAATTTCTTGGCCTATAGGTAGCGTTCAGTTTCAATTTTCAACTCTGTTGCATATTACTTGTTGTGTTCTTATTTTGCGCTATAATTGGAAAGTATGCTTCCTAGTTAATCTCACCAAACATGTAATGTTGGAAGTAAAAATATGCATGTTGATGTCCATTTGGTAAGAATGCAATCCCAAGAGACTCTCTTAGGTGGCTTAAAATGTAAAGGAAGATGAGAAAAGAAAGGGGGTTTGGTACCTTGAGTGTTTTTGGGCCAAATTTGAGCAGCACTTCCCTTGAACCTGGCGAGAACCTGCATAAAACATCAAGCTATGATTGCTGGAAAATGCTACAAAACAATTTTAGAATTAATTAATTTATGTTAGTACATAAACATAAATTAAAATGAAATTTTCTGAACATGAAAAAGTAGTTTGGATGACTATTTTAGAGCATAAAACATGATGCAATGTAAGAGGAAAAGAGGGATATGCGAACAAAAATATAAATGAAGCCTTAGATGGTTGAATGAGTGAATTTCCAGATCTGAAATTCACTCCAAACCCTTTAGTGACCTGCAAATGAGTATTTTCTTGCTACACAATACAAAAAGGAGGTGAGTGCATCAAATAAGTTTTCAAAATACTTTCCAAACTTGAAAGAAACAATCACAAAACTAATAGCAATACTACTACCAATTATTCTCAAGCAAAATACTTTGCTTGGATCTCCAAGTTAAACTAATGAAGCAAGAAATACAAGAAATGAAATGCAACAATATCACCTCACAAGAACACCATAAACAACATCAAGAAGACTCCCAATGCACACCATAGATCCTCCAAAGCTTCTTTTATTATTCAGAAAATGTTGCTGCAAATACTTGCAACAAGATTTACAATGAGAGAGAGAGAGAGAGAGAGAGAGAGAGAGAGAGAGAGATTTGGGCAGCACATATTTGCTGAGAATAGATGTAAAAATGAGGAGGGGTAGGCATTCTTTTATACTTGGGAGAGAGGAAATACCCCTCTTGGATGAGCTCCAAGTGGCATTCATCCAAGGGAAGGAGACAAAGTCAAGGAGGGCACACGTTTATGGTTTTGGTAGTGATTAGGGTTTGAGGGGTGAGAGGGGAAGGGATAAAACACCTTTTCCTTTCATCAAACATGAAGTTAGACTCAAGGGGGGGCGCACTTAGGGTTTTGGCTTACCTCTCACTTTAATTTTTTATTTTGACTAAGTTGATGAGCAAGGGGGGCGCACTTTTAAGTTTTCACTAAGGAGTGACCACTTTAAGTTGTTGGCTTAGAAAGGGGGGGACTTTTAAGTGGAAAATCACTTTTCCAACTTTAATAAAAGGTTAGGAAATTTTTCCCCACTCTCTCTCAGGACTTTAGTCACTTTTACAAAATTTGTTTTTTTTACCTTAGCCAATTAAATCCCGACTTTTGACTGACTCTGACTCCTCATGGACAATGACCTAACAAAACTTGTCCAATTGAGATGAAACTTGGTCCAAGTGTGTAGGAGGTAATTTTTCATTCATTTTTAGTACTCATACCCCTATACAAAATCCCGAAGGACCAAATTTTTACATTTTACATAAAAAATAATTAAAATTTCCAATTAATGGAAATTTTTAATAATTAAAAAAATACTATCTAAACTTAACAGAATTCTGCAAGACTCTAGAATATGTCTAGCATGGTCATTTACAACATTCCTAAACCTTAATCACCCCTTGGGCTTGATCATTAGAACGCCTTTCACCACTTTTCAGGATTTTGTGAGTGAAAAACTCAAGGATAATTAAAATAGTCTGTTAGGTCAGATTAATTACTCGAGGAAAAAAAAACTCGATGAAAAGACTTCCCTAATGATAAATTCCTAGGAAACTGACTAAAAATTGACTCATGCTGACCTATACATTATTATCCCACGCAAGGGAATGGGCATTCTGATTACATAGAAATACGTGTTGGGGTCAAAATTTGCCCTGTTGAGACATAATTCTTCAAAATATGTTACATCATAAGGTACATAGATTCATGATACATGACGTTGACCCCTAGTTGAAATAGGTGGTCAACAACCCCCAATGAAAGAGGCATGTAACTTCGTCCATAGTAGAGCAACGCACTAGCACCACACGACATTGCACCAGTCTTGTAGCAGCTACAAAGGAGGGTACAAGTGGTTTTTCTGAATCATATTCGTTATTCATTACATCAACATAATCTTCAGAGATCAGGGACCGATCCTTGCTTGCACACGAGTTTTCCTTAGTCATGTCCACGGTTAAAAAGGAGGTATCATGTTCCATTTCTCACTCCTTTCACTATTTATGATTCTTAAAAGAGACATTATGTTTGGTATTCACATTCAAGAAATATCACATATGATTGTATACTCTATATTTTTTTAATGGGGCATATTTTTTATATTTTATAATTAATTGACTTAAATCCTAAGTTTTCACTAAGGGTGTTCTTGTCAATTGTCAAAAGAAATGATTAATGTTATCTTCTAAGGGTGGTTGCTATCAAATACTTTGATTAAGGTAAAAAAATGGACACCCCTAATGGGCCCCACATATGCACATCATGTGATTTATCTCAGCTAGAGAGAGAACACACTTTTTTGCCCCCACCATAAAATTAAGTGAGAACCAATGTTTTTCAACTTTGTAAGAAAGGAGGGCTCATCAATCATGGGACCCACATTTTTGTTTGTAATGTAATAAGTTTGTCTGAGGAAAATGGGCGCACCTTCTATGTGGGGAAAACTTCTAGAAGAAACTATGCACTGCCCCTCGCCCCCCTCCGCCCCCTCCATTGAAATCTAGTTGTTGGGTTTTGTTAGAAAATCAATGGTAAACTAGAACACAATTGTTATTTTAATTTTATTTACTACAGTAAATATAGATCAACAATTAATTCAAAATTTATGAAGTAAACTAATCACATAAATAATAGATCAGAACATTACTAAAGAAAACAATTCTTAACCATATGTGAACATGAACAAAAGAAACAATTATGAATATTAACTTGAACAAAGAACATATATGATCATTAGCAAAAACAAAATCTGAACATTACCTTAGCCAAAAACAAATAACATGTATACTTGATGTGTTGTTGTCCTCTTTTTGTATGCTCAGAAAATGCTATAAAGGTCGTGGATCAAACCCTCAAGAGTAGATCTTCATAATGATCTTGTGGACATATTTTCCAAGAAGAACTTAGGGTAAATATCATAAAACTTAATCATCAATGCAAACTAGGATGATGCAAGGAAACTATTGTCCAAAAGAAGAGCCATTTAAAGCCTTAACAAAATTGATCAAACCAAAACAACAGGGGCAACAACATAGGTGGCATCAAGGAGACAATGACATTTCAAGAAGGTGACAGTACCACTAGGAGGACACACGAAAGCCTAGGAAAGACCCTTAGGGGTCAACAAGAGAGGGCCGCACCCTATATCAGCCACCAAGGAGAGAGTCGAACTGCTAAGGAGGGAGTTGTAGCATTGTTCCAGACCAAAGGAAGAGGTCACACCCTAATAGACAACAAGGGAAGAGGGACACATTCCTTAGACAATAAGAGGAGAGAGTTGCACCACCTTAAACATCAAAAGGAGACTAGATCTAGGTTAGTCGTACCCTACACCAGCACAAGAAACTCCAAACCAGTAAGAGAGAGAAAACCCCAAGGAGGCCACACCACAAAGACCAAATTGAAGCAAGGAGGGCCGTAACAAAAATCAAACCAAGTGAGCTAAAGGAGGAAGAATGAATTGTGTGCAAGAGTGAAGTGAAGGGGGTGAGGTTCATTTTATAGTTTAGGTAGGGGTTAGGGTTAATTAATCTAACCCTATCTTTATGGTTAAATTAAAACCCAATAATAAAACAAGTTAAAAATAATTAATATTTTAATCATACAAATATTAATTAGAAAGTCAACAAGTCAAGGTGACTAGAAAATACCAATACCACATAAACATTAAGAAGGATGTGGCTCAAGCAAGGGGATGCAACAAGACAAAGTCAAAGGGGTCTTCTTCAATGGAAAAATGTCCACAAGGGTCTCATGATAACTTATAAACTTTTATCATCCCATCATAAGAGGAAGGTCACTGGTGTGATCATGTCCTTATTCTTAACTGCTCCTAGGGTCTCATGGACCATCTCGGGAGAGAAGAATATCACACATCATCTCATTTTGGAACTTAACCAAGAACTGCGTGGTCCCAGACCAGGGTACCCAAAAACACATCTGGGGGCCCTAGATCACAACTAGGGTCTTATCGACCAAGGTACACAATCAAGGATCAATCCAAGAATTGAGCAAGGATTCCCTGGAACACATCTAGGGGCCCTAGAACAAATCTAGGGACTTACATAATCAAACTACTTGGTCCTTGACTAAGAACCCCAACAATACGTTGGGGGTCCTCACTAGGGTGTTTTGCCATGGCTCTAACTGCTTGGTCCTAGACCAGGAACCCCAGGAGTGTACTGGGGGCCCTAGATCTCAGTTAGGGTCTTATGACATCCTCCTGGAGAATGGCTCTTGCAGTTGCTTAATTTTAACACTCCCTCTCAACAATAGAGACATTCTCAGCAACACCGAGCTTGTCTCAAAAGTACACAAACTTTGTCAACGACATAGGCTTGGTCAAAATATCTACAGTTTGTTCTGCTGTCGAAACAAACTGAATACTGAGAATGTTCTTCTGCACCATGTCTCGAACATAGTGATATCTCATCTCAATGTGTTTCGATCTGTCATGAAACACAAGATTCTCGGAGAGCTTAATACAACTCTGGTTATCACAGTGAATTATTATGGGTTCCAACTTAACATTGAAAAAATCTAAGAGTAACTTTCTGAGCCACACTGCCTCTCTACTGGAAGAACTTGCAACAATGTATTCTTCCTCTGCAGTGCTTTGGGCTATGGATCCCTACTTCCTGCTGAACCAGGAGATCATGGTTGAACCCGAACTAAAACAATATCTGGAAGTACTCTTTCGATCCACTGTATGGCCCATCCAATATAAATCTGTATAGCCATGAAGCATTACACCTCCACTGGAAGTGTATCTGAGCCCATAGGCTATAGTCCCTCGAACATATATGAGAATATGCTTAACATCAACCATATGAATATTTTTCGGTTCAAACATGAACTGGCTGAGGACATTTACTTCATAACAAATGTCTGGTCTGGTATGTACTAGATACATCAAGGACCCAATAATATGATGATATATGGTAGGGTATTCTGGATCTGAACATGTAGCTTGATCATGTAACTTCTTAGGTTATAGATCATAGGTGTAGTCATGAACTTACAATCCAACATCCCAAATATGCAAAGCACATCAACTGCATACCTTCTTTGTGAGAGAAAGATCTCACCAGGTTTCTGCCACACCTCTAAGAAAAGAAAGTAATGCATAAGACCCAAGTCCTTCATTTCAAATTCTGATGATAACTCCCTCTTAGTATGAGATATCAGACGTTCATCTCCAGTAAGGAACAAATCATCCACATATAAAACCAAGATAATAGGATGATTCTTCACAATCTTTATATATCTTTATTTCTAAATGCCCATTTTTTGATCAAAATTTGTTGTTTGTTTTTTCTTCATCTCCTTTGAATTATAAAGAAGTGGGCATTGTCCATTGAAGTGTCTTGTTACCCAAACCCCGGTCAAGCGGTGATTACATATGTCCTTCACAATAAATCACTAAATCATGTCCTGCAAAGTCAGAGAGAAGTTCATGGGAGGTCTACCAATAATGAAGCATACTATATTGCCCTTGTTGAAGGGCCGAGACAACGAAAAAACATGGTGCCAATGATATTGTTGTTTTCACCAAATCGGAACTGATATGCAACCAAATGAAAGGAATTTATCAAGTTCGAAAAGATAATCTGAAACTTCTTCATAGAGAAGCAAGAATTGTTGTTGCTCAGTTCTACTCTTTTACAATAACTTACCATGCGGATATAAAGAGGATGTCCAATGATCTACTATCTGGAGCAGTGTCAACTATAGGTGGGGGTGTCAAAAATGGCTTGGTGTCGACATCTACTCCAACAAAATTCATCCATGGACATCGATATAGATCCCCAATGTGTGGATTTTTTCTTGTTATGATTGTTGTTGTGTCTTTCATGGGATTGTTGGTTCACTAGTGGAGACTGGAGAAATTTATCCATGTTGATTGTTCTTTGTGCAAGGTTCTATGTGTTTGTTGTGAATAATCCCACATGTATAACAACTTTGAGAGAAAGGTGGTTGATGAGGCATTATTGTAACAAAATTTTTGCTAATATATATGCTTCTTTGCGTTGCAAGTCCTTGAGTTGATGTGATTGTCTATTATTATTTCTTTGGCACTCTATATAAAGGAAATTTTAAGAGTCCTTCAAGAAGATGCTTACACTGAAAACTTTCATCCAGAAGCGAACTTTCTGATATAATACCACTAAAATTTTCCACCCTGCTTTAAAAACTAATACCATTATTACTGGTTATTATTTGTCCTGTCATAAGTTTTTCCAAAGTAATTCTTATTGTTTAATATATTGTTAACAAAGGGATTTATTTTCTGATATGTGTCATTACATACAAGTTATTGGTTACAAACTTACCAAAGAATTATGATAAACCTTAGAAAAATTGTTTGATTAGTGATGATTGTTCAATTCTAACCATAGTTGGAATCTGAGCACTGCGCGAAAATACATAATTATTCTAGCCAATATATGAACAAAACCCACATGAATACATATACAATGTTAGACACTGGAATCTGATAAATTTTTTGAGAACATTTTCCAAAACACATGAAATTTGAGTCTCGACTTATGGAAGTCATCTGAATAACTAGTTTCAGATGATGAGAAAAATGTATAATCAAAATCAAACCTATTTTCAAACCATGATAAAAAAATATAAATTTTAGTGTTGCATGGGTGCGGTTGTGGGGTTGGTGGCATGAGTAGAAACTTTTAAACTACAGGCATGGCCGTGCATCAATTTGGTTCCGTAAAAGAGGTGTGTAGGTGCATAGCTGATGGGTGGTAGAAAAACTGATACATCACTGATCTTCAATAACTTTGAAAATGAATTGCGGTATGAACACTTTATTCTTGTCCATGAGTTGTGAATACTGGTTTGAAATGGATTTTGATTGTCTTGTGCAACTTCTGTAATAAGATTTTTATTTGCTGTAATAATGAAATTTTGTAGAAACAAACAAGATCAGTTAATTTATTGGTTTGGTGTTAAAAAATCGTTTTCAAGTTCTAAAACACACACTTGAATTCCTTCACCCAAATGAGAAGAGCACGCATCTCCAACTGGGCATGCATATGGCCAGACAAAATGTATTTCCCAAGTGAAAGGAGCTTAGCTTAGCAAAATCCTTGGTTGCCAAAGTCAGATAACAATCTATGGAAGTTATGACAAAATTGAAATAATAGAGTATGCCGCGGCCACCATGCAGATGGAATTTCCGATCTGTTTCGATACCTAATAAGCGCAGAGGTCTGGTTGAGCCCTCTTGTCTTAAAACATTATGGTTTCCCCTTTTTAGGGGGTAATTATTTATCACTGGTAAATAAAGTGACATACGTATCTTAAGGGTATTTGCTCAAATACTGAACTGTCATTGCTCAAAATGATACATCCTAGCAGTACTAATTTTTAAACAGAACTGTGATGCTTCATTTCTATGACTTGTGTAGGAGATAGTTTTAGAGGTATTCACTGAAAAAAAAAATGATTTGTCTTGTTGTATTGCAGTTTTTAGTGGTGGGAAAAGAGCATTTATAGAGGTCATGTAATGCAGAAGATGTCTATTTATTAGGGCCATATACGAAAAGCTTAAAGTCATCTAACAACAAATTATATGGCAAAATGTCAGGGAGTATTCACTCAAATACTAAAATATCACTGTGCCAAACAACCATACAAACCAGTGAAAGTCCCAATGGTCCTTACTTAATGGTTGGAACGCATATCTGGCTGCCTTTACCAATATTCTGACAGAACATTCATTTGATTTATATAGAAGAAATTTTAATCCAATTGAACAATGAGACGACGATAGAGATCTAGCAATTCCCATTCATTTGGAATACAAATCAGAACCCGCCTCCAACTATTCACAAATAATTTATTGCACACTGTAATGAGATGTCTCACTATCTAACATTTGATTTGAGGAAGATGATTTCAGAGAGATTCATTGAATGAAGAAAATTCACTTGGGTTTTTGCAGAAGAAAATATAATCCAATTGAACATGCGTCAAGAAGACACGCATAGGATATCGCATTTCCCATTTGTTTTGACCAAGATAACCTGCCTCCAATTGTTTCATAAATCAGACATGCATAGGATATCGCATTTCCCATTTGTTTTGAACAAGATAACCTGCCTCCAATTGTTTCATAAATCATTTACTGCAGACTGCAATGAGATATCTTACCGTATAACATTTTCTTTGTATAAGACAACTTCATATTCACTCAATGAAGAAAATTCACTTGGTTTTTACAGAAGAAAATATAATCCAATTAACAAGCAAACATGCATAGGATATCTGGCATTTCCCGTTTGTTTGGAACACAACCTGCCTCCTACTGTTCATAAATCATTTACTGCATACTGCAATGAGATGTCTTTTACCACATGACATTTTCTTGTAGAAGATAATTTCATATTCACTGAATGAAGAAAATACATATGGATTTTTACAAAAAAATATATAATCCAACTGAACAAGGAGACAAGCATAGGATATATGGCATTTCCGATTTGTTTGGATACTGGAACACAAACCAAAACCTGCTTTCAACTGTTCATAAATCATTTACTGCACATTGCTTTGTATTGTAGAAGATAAATTTATATTCACTGAATGAGGAAAATTCATTTTGGATTTTACAGAAGAAAATATAATCCAATTGAACAAAGAGGCATGCATATGATATATGCAACTTCCCATTTGTTTGGAACACACTAGAACCTACCTTCAACTGTTCATAAAACATTTACTGCATATTGCAGTAAGATGCCTTGGCATATAACATTTTCTTTGTATAGCGATTTCAGAGATGTTCAGTTAATGAAGAAACTTCATCCCGAGCTTCTACAGAAGAAATATAATCCAATTGAACAGGGTATCTAGCATTTCCAATTTGTTTGGAACACATATCAGAACTAGGTCCCCAACTGGTCATATATCTACATTTGCTTAGTCCTGTCCTCATAAACAAATTTTCTCATTTGTTGATCAATAGCAAAAAGTTCTACATTCACCAAAGAAATGAGTCACAAAAACTCTATCATCCTCCAATCAATTTTTCTTTCTTTTTTGTGAAGTTAGAAGAGAATGGTCATACTGAGTTAATTTGGCCAAGTGCAAAAATAAAAAAACATGACATGACTAGAAGTTCTACATTCACTCAAGAAATGTGCCACCAAATAATACTCTATCATCCTACACACATATTTTCTTTCTTTTTGTAAAATTGAAGAGAATGGTCATAATGAAAGTTAATTTTGCCAAGTGTAAAAAAGAAAAAGCCTGACATGACTAAAAGTTCTACATTCACTAAAAAATGTGCCCAAAAAAATTCTCTCATCCTCCACTCGCATTTTCTTTCTTTTTTGTAAATTTAAAAAGAATGGTCATACTAAAAGTTAATTTGACCAAGTATAGGGGAAAAAATGCATGACATAACTAGCCCACAAGAACATTTTGCAGTAGGTTGCCTTTATTTCTGGGTGAGTGATTTTTTCTTTTTCCTACACAGTTTGCATGCCATGTGCAACTCAACTGCAGTCTGTAAATCACTATCCATTTACATACTAGAGTTCTGTTCATCCAAAACCGTAGGGCATCAAAGAGACAAATGACAAAAGTCTAAAAGTAACATTTTTTTTATGGCTATTGGAACACAACATAAAAGATAAGAGATGCAATTGCTAAAACTAGACAAGGAAAAGAGACACTAGTTTTTAACAATCCAAAATGGCATCAACGCCTTTGAAGCTGTCATTCACATGCATTTTTTAGACTGAATCAGAATTGAAATTAATGGAAAGAGTAAATGCATTTTATACATCATATAATAGATCTAGAAAACTCTAAAATTGGGGACGATGTCTATCTAGCCCTAGAAACTTTCAACATCTTTAATTCACGAAGTTCTGGCTTCTCAGTTTTTATCAAAAAAATATTGTATAATCAACGAAGACAAACACACTAAATAAAGGCAACCTGATGATAGCAGGTGTCCAATTTTCAGTACAATTTTTTTTCAATAAATGATCAATGCAGATTCTTCCACTCTGAATTGATGACATTGATAGATAAGCTTCACAATTGCCATTCTTATTATAATACAATTGTGTGTCCATAGGCATGTTTTACAAGATTTGAAATTAATGGAAAGAGGTAAGCATAAAATGTATATTTATTTTTCTCATAAAATGAGATTTGATACAATATCAGTCTCTGGCTATTTTTGTAGGAAAATATTTATGAAAAGAACCAGTCAATTGAGCAACAGGCCCCCTCCCACAACCTTAATCTTCTTGTCTTCTAGAATAGACTAAATACTTGATAAATCAACGTGTCACTAACTTGCAGTATCCTTCCAAACCCCATCCAAATGAGATAAGTATCTGAATCTTATTACTTCGAGTTAACAACTTGACTTTGCCACCTATAGGAAAAGAACTGGTTAGTTATCATGGTGAAACAATATATCTATCACAAAACCCTGTTTAAGATGATATCTACTTTAAACCATAAACAACTTCTAAGAAAATGTAAAGGGAAAGAATTATTAAGCTCAGTAAATCATGAAAACCTCAATAACAAAAAGCTGAGAAGTGGGATTTGATGGCTTTCCTAAAGAAGCTCCTACATCTGTAATATAACAATGCAATCTTCATTAGAATCCTTATTGGCATATAAAATAATATAGACTTGAAACATATATTACATCAATTGGGAGCCCCATCAAATGTACCTGTAATGTAGGAAAACTAGAATTACACTACATCTTTCTACGTCCTTGGATTGAAGTCACAGTGGTGGATTGTTGCACCCCTGCAAACATCCACCTATTGCTCCATTAAAAAAATGGTGATGTCTATATATACTAATCTTAACATATTGATATCAACACTCTACAAAACTCACCTGGGATAATATAGGATACATTGTTGGCGTGAGGACGACCCCGCTTGTTGAGGTGTGGAAAATGAAATGGTTCATTTTCAGATGTATAATCAGTTTCCAATCTGCCACTTTTGTTGCTTCTTTTCTTTTTCTTTTTAGGGATAAGGAAGCTCTTCTTTCTCTTCAAAGATGTCTCCAAATCACCCAACCCAATAGTGAAATCATAATCCATGATGTCAAGATTGTTGGCATCATCCAACATTCTTTTCACCAAACCAATCAATTGTTGGGTCTTGCTCAAAGTGGCAGGAGGACTGTTTCGAAGAAACTCTAAGTAGCCAAACAACTCCTTTCTAGCCAACTGAATTCCCTTGACATCTTGATCAACATTGTCTCTATCCATAATAGTTATGTTAGCATCTAAATCAAGGCTTGGCACCTCTATACTTATATCAGGAGGTGCATTTTTTGAATTGAATGTTGGATCTTGGTCCAATAAAGGGTTTGAATCCCCTAAAGAAGAATACAACCAATCCACCTTTATGACATGCTTACAAATGTTTCCGCGAATAGAACATGGGAAATCACAAGCTATAAAATTGGTACGATACCAAGTGACAAGATATTGCTTATTGAGATTAGTTTGACTTCTAACCCAGTAAGCGTGAGATACACTCTCATGAGGTTTTCAATCACTATCTGGAATTCAACTAGCCTTTTCTGTTGATGATTCAAGCTGCTTCTCTTTCTTGTAGTTGTTCAAATACCCTTCTGTTTTCAAAATTTCCTTGAACCAGTAACAAGGTTCAACATTTTTCAAGAGGATATAGAACAACAAATCCATCATTCGAGCACATTTTTTCTTCGATCGGATAGAAAGTTTGTCTTCAAGTAACTATAGTATGACTCAACAACATTGTTTGTCTCTTGATTTGCATGGGGAAAATCTCGACATCCTTTGATCCACATCCCTAAATATAAAAAACCAAGTTAGTGGAGATATCTCATGTTTATGAAACACAAAAATGGAAACTCAAGAACGAGTATGTGAACTTACTAATCTTATCACCAATAACCCAATTCTTTTGAAAATAGTCCAAAAATTTCTCTTCATTTGCAAATTTGATGAAAAACGATTGATTGCATCGCCCAATTCATCTTTGGAACAATTCTTCATGATACAACCTAGCTCATTGAACATCTCTTTCGCATTTTCTGGACGACTAGCCAAACGATTCACATTTTTTAGCCATGCCCTCCTTACATGCTAAACACACAAGATCACTTCAGTGCTTGTGAGCCTCCTGCCACATTCAATTCATTTTATGTGAGACAATTTTCATGTAAATATAAGTTACAATGTAAAATAACAAATTTGAAGTTACCTCAAAGCGACGATTTCAACCAATGCATCATCAACCATGAAGGCATTCACTTTCCAATTGGGATGTATTTGGTAACACCTATGCATGAGGTGCTCCAACCATAGTGCAATATCCTCTGATGTGTTTCATGATGCCACCACCCATGCTACTGGCACCCCACTTTGTTTTTCATCAAAGGCCACGAGTGTGTACAATTGATATTGTCATATTAAAAAAACATATGTAGTCCAATTTAGGTCACCGATAATATTGAACTAGCCAACTCAATTGATTATACTAAATCAATCATTGAAAACACACTCAGCCCATATTTATTTATATTGAATGTTGAATCCATGGCTATTATGCTATTATGCGATAGCCTAACCATGGTATCCAACGTCCATTTTATTTGGATTCCAGATATGAAAGGGACATCTCCACCATTGGGCTTCTGGTAAAAGAAAAAATCATCCTTGTGTTTTTCATACCAAAGGTTCACATTCTTTTCATCCTTTTTGTTCAACTGGTAGTTCCTCTTCATCAAACGATTGTAGATATTCACAACATCTTTTCTGCACAAGAAAAAGTCCCTATATCGATCTACTGCATCCATGTCAACATATTTATTTATGTGCATTTTACACACTGTGTCAATAGGAACTTAAAAAAAAAAACAACTTTCCACGTATGAAACTATGTCCCTTGAAAGCCTTGGCTTATGCTTGTACCTAGACTCACCTGAATTGTCATGTTTTCCATGACAAGGCCATCCATTCTCATCTTCATGCTCATACATGTTATATGTCAATATTTCTATATTAGGGCTTTGAACCATAACCTTTACTATAAAATGGCACTGACAACCCCTCTTTTGCACAAATGACTGTGTTGTATATTTTTCTCTATTGTCTCGTGGGCCGTATGAGAAAGCATAACTACATAATAAATTGTGAAATGTCAAAACATATCATAAATAATAAAGTGCTATTGTTACCAACAGTTAATCGAGGACCATTTAAAATACTTACAACTCATATATCAAGGCAACACTAGCCCTTGAGCTTGGGGGTTTGTTTTGTCGGTGAATGAAAGTGAATGTAGCTATTGGATTCTTTTCTTCCCCTCTAATAAAGTCGGGAACTCTAATTAAAGGGATTCTTGCAACTCGATCAATGATCAATTTGTTTCCATATACTTTAGACCAGACCAAATCTTCATTAGAAAATATGATCTTGTCTTTTGGGTCTTTCACTGGGAGGTCCATGATAGTCTTCTATTTCTTTACCATTTTGTATCAATGTCTACAAACAATGTGTAAACATATTAGGAAAAATGTAATACTATTCAAAAGATTTGCATTTTAAGTCTTCTCTTACAATTATAAATGATAATATTCTAAAGAGATCAATTTATTACCATAAGCACACACTCTACTATATCAAATTATATTTTTCAATTTCAATTTCCAAATCATAGGAAAAGTAAAAGGCCAACTAGATCTGTATATTTGCAAAAGGGAATCCTTCTTTTAGGTATTAGGAATAGAGAACACAAATGGATCTTGTTTGTTTTTTGAATTTAAGTCCACTGTATAATCAGGGGTTTCATGTTCAGTCCAATGTATGATCAAGGGTTTCCATTTGCCTATAAGACAACAACCTACAGGTCTAGCATGATATACCATTTGCGAAAACCCACACCTCTACCTATGTTATGGGAGGAAAACAAATTATTTCTTTACAGATTATGACCCTCTTGAAAACACCAGTTTCACTAGAACATTAGAAGCAATGTCTAATGCATGCATCATGCTATCACTACCAGCCATTGCAGAAAATAGAAACCTTTTTCAACGTTTGAGTTAAGGTGCAACATAAATTGGCAGCGTGAAGGTGGTGACAAATATCTGGATTTTGAACCTTTGTGTTTGCTAGTGGAAAAATCTGAAATTGTAATAGTACATGTAGCAAGGTGTTTTTTTTTTAAGAGATTAAAAACAATTTGAATGGTTTGATAACGTAATTGCAACATTGTGGACATTACCCTGGAAAATCAGTTAGTTATTGAAGGAAACATGATTGCTAAGTAATGCAGTGAAAGGTGTATTAACATCAATATGTCAAAGTGGGGAAAGGCTTGACATGATTATGTCACAGTGGGAAGAGGATGGATGAGTGGAGAAGAGAAGAAGTAAGTTTAGAATATGGAATTTGTCTATTGGTGGGATTTAAATTAAAAATTTTAGATCCGGAATTGTGTTGAAGATGTGGGTCTAAACCACAGGGGACAAATCTAGGAGCCACAAGGATTGGTGCTTGTTGTCCCCGATATCTAGGGATAACTAGGAGATCATGTCTCGAGGCCCACATGGTCCTAGACATGGAGTACCGAGAGCAGGAGTGACTTGAGCATGGCCCTGGAGGGCCCATCT
>JZKD02S1674749.1:169293-182167 GCA_000966675.3 Picea glauca
TTAAAAAGAATGGTAAATGCAAGCAAAAGTTTAACACTTATGTCTGTAATAAAACATGAAGTTAGTGATGCTAAACATGAGATGATTCCATATGTTTCAAACAGTCATGAAGTGTTACCAGGGGTACAACATGAGGTTCAACTGCATAATTTGATTATTGTTCCTGTTCAAAAGAGGAAGCATGTTGTTTCATTAGCACATTTAGTATTGTTATTTGGTTTTCTACTATTCAGTAGTGTATGGCTGCTAACAACGACAAACAATGTAGATGAATGTGCAATTGATGGCATGATTACTTTGATAAACAATGCTATATCAGTTTTCATGTTTGTTGTGATTAGTCAGGTGATCATTATCCCAGAAGAGAGGATGGATGATACAGGACAAAGTGGGGAGGCAGTACCCTCACTTCTTACCTGAGTAAAAGCATACTTTTGGTGGTCCAAAAGCTTCCAAAGTGGGGAGGAATGATCCAGTAGGCTCCCCAGGTGCAGAAAATGCTAAAAAATCAAAGTTCTTAGAATTGGATGAAACCAATTCCATCGCGACCGGCTCGTCGCGATGATTCCGACTATATATTATTTTCCTCAAAAAAGATTCCGGATGTGAAAAATATCGCACGACAGTCAGATTCTTCTATGGCAAAAGTCAATAGTCAACTGACAAATGAATAAGTGCCACATGGCCCAGATATGGGAAGCCACGTGGCACTTCACTACTGGTTGGGATGTAAAAAAGTATTTGGGGGTCCATGGGATTCGAACCTCTGACCCATGGCTAGTTCCAAGTCTTTGGAAAAGTTCAATTACCAACCTGCCAAAAGTCAAATTTATGAAAAAAACCCACTTTCCTATAGTTTTGGGGTCAAATATCCAAAGGAGGGCACAAGGGGGCTAGGGCTAAGCCCCAACACGTGGTTTCATTACAGGAGCACGTCCAAGGGCTAGTTCTGGGCACACCAAGGGCATATTAGCCTAGATCCCATGGAAGGCGCCCCAAAACCAGGAGCTAACAGTTAAGGGGGCTGGCGCATAGCACTTGGAGTGCTGGCACTTGGCCATGTGGCCCCATGTGACCCGGTAAAGGGGGCACGTGCCCTATCTTGGGGGATACTTTGCATTTTTGGTTTAAAAGTGGTTTTTAAACATTACAGAGGTGATTTTTGCCTGATATTATGCCCAGAAAATGGATTGTTTGAGGATTTTAGTCCATTTGAAAGGGAATTTGATCCCAGAAAGAGGCCAGATCTTGAGGGAAGTTGGGATTCCTCATATGAGCCTTGAAAACTATAAGAACTAGGCTTTTTGAAGCTTGTAGGAGAACTTTTTGATGCAAGGTTTTGAAGTGGAAGTTTGTAAATTTTGGCCTTTTCTCATGTTTTGAGAGGCGTTTTTCTCATGTTGTTGAGAGGATTTTGATGGTACATGCATGAATGTGAGCAAGGAGGTCTTGTACAGAAGACATGAAACATGTAATGTAACAACAAAGAGCATTTTAAGAGAACTTTGAGCATTTTAAAGAGAAATAAATAGGTCCTCCTCTTGGAAGCGGGCCTAGAGACGTAGCCAACGATTAGTGAACTCCGTTATCAACCTCTTGTCTCTATTTCTCTTTCTGTTTTGCTATTCTATTCTCTTCATTTGTAGCATGTATATTAATGTCTGATCTCTTTATACTTTAATAAGCATCAAGTAAAAGTCACATTTGATATTCCGCAAACAAGATAACAAGTTTATGTATTTCGCATACTTAACGATCCGATGCAAAAAGTACATTAAACTAACTTGCGATTTATCAGTAATACCTTCGTTTTTGGATCACTACATGTCTCGAGAGATTCAAATACCAATTCCTTTGATTACAAAAAACAAATATATTAGGACCATACTCAAAAGTCCCCACAGCTTGTGAAGGAGTCCCCGAGAAGCCACCACCCTATTGATCTGACTGGTCAAGGTTCAACTACATAGAAGGCCCTCCTAAATTGAGGCTTCGCCACATGATGGTGCTTTTTCAGGGCTGATGGAGCGAGGATTGGACCAGTCCCTATCTTTTTTAGTGATCCTCATCCTCTATCACGTTGGGACTTTCCTGGGTCCCCACTGGGATTTCCACCTTTTTCTGTTGTTTGGGTCACTCTTGCTTATCTTTATGGTCCCGCTCAATGAACAAAACCCCAAATTTGTTTTTGCAAAAGAGTTCAAATTTTGTTTCTAGAATTCTTACCCCTTTCCTCATAAATTCATTGTCTTGTCTCTGTAGGGTTAGCGCTTGGATGACCTCTTGTTGCTGCTACACCAATGCTTGCACTACCATTGCTTTGGTTTTCCCTTATATTTCCGTTGGCCAGAAATATTTGGTATCCTTGGGGCATGGTTGGTCGGGGTCATGGACCCAATCCATTAACTCAATTATGATTTCATCCTTCGCGGTCACCCTTCACTTTTTTTCCACCTCTCTTTGAATCCCCTCCATCATTTGTTTTTCCTGAGTCATGATTCAAGTATGAAAGTTACCCTTGGCCTCCATCATGGATGTCTCCTCCCATGCTTTCGATCGGGTCCTCCTGGGGAAGGTCTGGCTCTTGAATTCTCTCGATTTCTTCCTGCGACTCCCTAATCTAGTGGGGTTTCCCCACTCCAACTGGTTATTCCTTGGCAACATTGTCTTGTATCTAAGTTCTCTCCCCCGAGATATTTCTCTTCTGATAAGCCAACCCTACCTTAATTCTCTCTAACCTAGATTATATGGAAGCTAGGTAGACACCTAAAACCCTCCCTTTGGCTCTCCCCTGAGTGGGGATCCTACCTCACCTCGTGGTTCCATAGATCCCATCGTCCCTCTTCTCTCTAGATTGCCTCTTTTCTCTCCCCAAAATCCTCAACTTCTCTATGTTTACTCTCCCTATTGCTCCAGACTTGGCCTTTATGTGAGCCCAAATCCTGTGGAGGCCTATCCTATTAATAGATGTTTCCTTTCTATTTCTTAGCCATATTTTCCTGACCTTCTTAATTGAATTCATCATTCTCTCGTAATCCCTGTACTCTTCAATCAAAACTATAATACCAGTGGTATTGGTGTCAGACGCCATTGGTTTCATCCTAGTTGCATATCTCATACCTTCTGGCTCATCTGTAGCTCTATGTACCTTTCTGTCTCGATCATCATGCCTTACCACGTCTGTCCATTGAATGCCTTTCTTCACCACCTTCCTTGAAATAGGGTCTAAGTCTTGATCCCCGTATACTTTCCCTTTGTGACCTGAAATCTAGCACAAGGTGAGGGCCTCTAGCCCCCTCGTTGTCTCTATCTCCCCATTTGTCACTTCGATGATGTGGTGGGTGTCCTCCTCTACTAAGCGTGCTATTGTGTCCCTTAAAGGACCTGGGCCCACATCCCGCCACCTCCACTTGTTGATTATGGTAGTTTGTAGGACCACCACGTTATCCAAGTAATCAAATATCACGTTCCCCTACCTTCAGACATGTCTCGGGACTATGGCTAAACTACCCCTGATTGTTGTGGCTATCTTCGAATAATTGAATGCCAGTCTCCAATTCTCTGAGACCATCTTTGGGTGGGTTCCGTTGAGAATTTTCTTTAGCCCCTCTGTGAGTATCTGTGAGTCCCCCTCCACTACTAGGGATTTGTAGTTTGGTTCCTTTTCTAGACGCATCCCTAATAGCATACCATTTTTCTCTGTTCCATTGTTGGAATTTAGACCCAATTTGATGGAATAACTGTACGTGATTTCCCTTTCCGAGTCCCTGAATATCCCTCCTGACCCTGCTTGGCCCGAATTACCTTTTGAGGCATCGTCATAGTTTAATTTCATGAAATTGAGAGGAAGAGGTTCTCAGATCTCCTTGCTCTTGGAATTGGTATCAACATTTTTCTTCTGATTGTTCATGGGCCTGAGCAGGCTTATCTGCCATTTTTTGAAGATATCTATTTATGTCCCCGAGGGATGCCAATCCTCTTCTTTCCATATTGAGGAGATAAGTGTTTCTTGTATGTTCACTCTGATTCCCTGCCATATTTGGTTGAGATTGTTGTACTGACCCCAAAAGATCCTGTGATTTCTCTCCTTCCAGGTATACCACAGAACGAAGCCCGGGGAAATACTCCATATACAATTTAGGATTATGTTTCTAAATGGTTTTGGTCTCCATTCATCCAAGGTTCTACTAATGTCATTGCGAATTATGTTCGTTATTTGAAAAGTTATAACTCCCATATCCCAAAGTTCTAATGTTATTTGACATTCACTGAACAAATTATTAGTCGTCTCAGCTTCATGTTGGCACATCATGCAAATGGAAGGTCCTTCAAATCCTTTTCTTATAATTCTCTCCCATGTTAAGGCTCTCCTGTGAAGTACCAACCATAGAAAAGTTGTTACTTTTGACCAATGATGGGAGTTCCAAAATTTTCTCCATACTATATTTTGGTTTGTATCTGGGATATCTTGCATCTATCGATAAGCTTCCTTGATGCTAAAATTTATATTCCCTCTTTGGACCCATATCAAGATATCTAGGCGTGGTTTCCGTGTTACCATTCTCTGTTCTAAGGTTTTTTCCATCTCTTGCCTAACTGAGTCTATCCAGACTACCGACCATGTTTCCAGAGGTTCCCAATTCTTGATATCTAGCTCGTTTAGGCTTTGGGGGTCCTCCCAATAATGGTGGACCAAAGTCCAACCTGCCTCTTTAGTTCTTCCTTGAATAACTTGCATGGTCTCCTCAGCCTGTAGTGTTAGTAATTGTTCCCATGCGTCCTCCAAAAACAGAGCTGAGTGCCCATTATGAATTTCCCAAAAGCTTTGGGTCTGGACTATTGCTCTATTTTTCCAAGCATAATTCCAAATAAGAGAACTTGGTTGCAAACCATTTAGCCTAATATCGTCATTGTCTCAGACGTCTAAAGCATACTTTTTGGTCCAAGTGTAGGCCCATATGGCCTCGGGGTATTTTCTCCAGTGCAAGAAAATCTTGGCTGCAAAAGCTCTGCCTATCGTAAGGGGGTCCCTTATTCCCAGACCCCCCCCTTGATTTAGGAGTGCAGATTTTGTCCCGGGCTACCAGGGCCCACTTCTTCTCCCTTCTCACTCCTCCCCAAAGAAACTTCTGTTGGATGGATTTGATTTGCT
The DNA here is from genome assembly GCA_000966675.3 of Picea glauca. Taxonomy (NCBI): domain Eukaryota; kingdom Viridiplantae; phylum Streptophyta; class Pinopsida; order Pinales; family Pinaceae; genus Picea; species Picea glauca. Next base: position 174,446 of record JZKD02S1674749.1, read on the forward strand.
GCAAGATATTTACTAGGGCCGCTAACAATGAGAAGAGGTAGAGGGGCATGACCATTAGGAAATATTTTATGAGAAGAATCATGGCTGAGAAGGTCAAGAAACAATGAGTCCAGTTGTTTAAGCGATCCTCGATCTTCGACAAGAGCTCTTGCAAACTGGGTTTTTGGGCACTTTTTCTAAGAGAGGAATTCCCAAGTAATTTGAGGGAATTCCCTCCCTTTGGAATCCCAAAATGCGGGAGATGTTCCTCTGGATAGAAATTAGAGTATTGAAAAAGAACACTTTAGAATTATCACCATTAATTTGCATCCCTGAGGCTACCATGAACAAATTTAGGTTATTTTTTATGGCCATTGCTTCCATGATAGTGGGCCACCCCATTAGGAGGGTATCATCCACAAATTGGATGTGAGTGAGGGGTTATGAGGAGGGGGTAATATGAAGGCCCTACAAGTCCCCTTCTTCTCGGGACCTCTTGATATATATTCCCAGTACTTCTACAAGAATTATGAACAAAAACGGGGATAGAGGGTCCCCCTGCCTGATTCCTCTAGAGGCTTTGAAGGTAGGAGATGGGGACCCATTAACCAATATAACAAATAAATATGAGGATATCAATGCATATACTCAAGATATTCATTCTTGGTCGAAGCCAAACGCTTTCAAAATTTCACAAAGGAATTCCCAGTGTATCCTATCGTAGGCCTTTGATAAGTCCATCTTTATCAACATTCCCAAATTACCGTTTTTCTTAAGCGAGTGGATGGATTCATGGGCCACTATTATACCATCTAGGATTTGTCTTCCCTCCACAAATCCTCCTTGTTCATGTGAAATTATTTCCTGGAAGATAGGTTTTAGTATGTTTGCTATAAATTTTGTTATAATATTGTATATTGCATTGCAAAGAGAGATCAGATGATACTTATCTGTTGTTAGAGCCTCATTTTCCTTTGGTATTAATGTCAATAAGGTAGCATTGAACGCCTGGAGGACTGAACGAGATTTCCTTGATTCTTCTACCACCTCCCACACGTCACGACCTATGATACTCCAACAAGCTTTGTAGAAATTCGAGGTGAACCCATTCGTACCGAGGGCCTTTCCTATTGGTAGAGCCCTGACCACCTCTTCTACCTCTTCTGTGGTCACCTAATGCATTAAATTGCTATTTTTCTTTGTAGATATTAGGGTGGGGATTGAGTTGGGGATTTGTCATGTTGTTTCCCTTCTGTCACCATTTGATTCTGAAAGTAAATTCTTGTAATGATTCATTAGATCTGTTTATATGTTCTTGTGTTTTTCCACCATCATTCTATTTTCCTTTTGTAGGGATCCTATACGATTATGGCTTCTCCTCCAGAGGAGGGAGTTATGGAAGAACTTGTTGTTTCTATCTCCCTCTTGTAACCATTGAACCTTGGATTTCTACTTGATCAAAATATCTTCATGAATATCCATTCTGTGATCTTTTGTTGAAGCAGGGCTTCCTCCATTCAGAGTTACTGAGACAACCCTTGGAATATTATTTGATGTTGGAGTTCCTCCATTTTCCCCTCTAGTTTTCTCCTTTCCTCCTGGATGTTTTCGAAGACTTCTTTATGTTAGAGAAACTTATATTTTTAAACTTTCTATTTTGGAGTTAATTGACTAGTTCTATTTTAGACTTTCTAATCTTAGACCATCACTATTATGCATGCATTCTTAATTATAGGATGTCATTGCCTATATGAGTGAAGATCACTCACTCATTGATAAGATCATAATATGCATCGATTCTCATTATTCATTGTGTATCTCTCTTCCTTTTCTTGATAAGATTTGTTTGTGTATGCTTTAGCTAGATCTCTTGTGCAGGTTTCCATGAAACACTGACATGGTATCAGAGTTATGTTTCTTGGAGCAAGCCAGACAAGCCAAAGAATAAGGAAAATCAGAGTTTCGACGAGCTAAATCTGTGGTTGTATTTTTCAACATTTATTTCTCCAAAATTATTAATGTTTTGAGGAAACGAACTATGTGGGAAGTAAATCAACCCATTGTGCAAGTGGGTTTTTAACCGTTTGGAGATATTCCTCACCGTTTGCTCATAAAGTAAGCTGCGAGATAGCCTCCTGAAACTGATACGAATTCGTGGTTGTATCTTTCAACAGTTATTTCTCCAAAATTATTAATGTTTTGAGTAATCGGCCCACCTAGGAAGTAAATCTACCCATTCTGCAAGTGGGTTTTCAACCGTTTGGAGAGATTCCTAACCCTTTTCTCAGAAAGTAAGCCGCAAAATAGCTGTAACACCCCTGCTTCCCCCAGCTTGTAATTAATCATAAAATAGGATTTACCATGCTAAGGCATGTGCACAGTGTAAATGTATTATTGTTTGAGTTGCCAATAATTGACTCTGGGGGTGAAGCCTTGAACGTACTGACCATGATATCACTAGAGGAAAGAATGTGAAAACTATAAGGGAGGGTCATTATATCAAATAACCCCAAATTCCCTTAATGAGGATAATAAAACCTCCTTCGGATCCCAAGGAGAGAAATCAGTTAATGAAGAAAGGACCAATGGTTGAATTATCAACCACTCCTATGAATGGAAGCATGGCCAAAACTGCAGAATGTCAGCTCGAAGTACCACTGGGTATGACAGGCCAAGCTGACCAGAGTTCCATTTTGACAGAAGGAACGAGATGGGTTGAGAGCCATCCTAGAAGAAAGATATACAAATGGATAAGGAGAATGTGTAGAGCTCTCAGAGCGAATAACGACGAGAAGGTCGCGAGCTTGATGTTGAGTGAGCATCTGATAAACCTTGCCGAGGCCATAATAGAAAAGGAAATCTCTAAAAGTTTGTAGAGAACAGAACCCGAGTAGAAGTTGAAACAAAGAAAGAGTCCTTGAGAACTGCAAGAGTTCCCTAGTGATATCATGGCTTGGCACGGGGGTGGCCAAAGTGCTAAGAATGAATACCTTTGAGCCTATGGTCGGGTGGAAGGACGAACACCCACAGTTAGTTAGTTGGCTACCACATGTAATAGATAAGTAATCACATATCTTGTGTATTTAAGTGGTACTGTGAATTAAATTTGGATATCCTATGAATGTTGCAGGGATAGATATGTTTTCTTAATGATTTATACTGCATCTCGTTTTGGTGTTTGCTTGATTGTATAATTAGGCAAGTAGGAAATTATATGGATGGTGTTAGCGATCAAAAAACACACTGGTATTTTTTGAGAATGTCCTCATTATTCGCCACTTGATTTATCGTTCCTCTAGGTATTTTGGCCAATATCACACTCTCAATTCTTCATCAAGCCCTGAAAAATGCCTTATCTATCTCTTTTTCTTTGACACTATGCTTCTTAATCTGCAATACAAAGACACAAATAAAAGTTGTTCTCTAGCTTTATTGCCTTTTATCTTTTGAAATAAAAATGTATATTTTTATTTCTTAAAAAAGTCACCAAAGCGCAAGTGCCAGTTCCCACTCCATATAGAATCTAAACATTTGATGCCCGGGGGATTTGATTTCTGAGCAAATAAAAACAAACGCCAAATAGACAGTTGTCAAATGCCTGACTTGTAGACAGAGAATGTATACACAATTGTCTTGTGGAAAGTATAGTTGGGTTTTGAGTGATTGACAAGTTTTAATGGAATGCATCAGAGTGTGATGTAAAGCCACGAGTCAAGTCTCAGGCTCAAGCTACAAATTTAACAACAGGCACCAGGTCGTATGCAAGAAGGGACACGAGGAATTATCTATGCAGAAGGATGAAGCCACACGTTAAGAATGTCATGAGTTAAGTCACCGCTCAAGCCATAGGTCATATTATGAGTCAACACACCAAGATAAGCTACATATCAAAGCAACAATATGAGAATGTGAACAATAGAAGAAACATTTAATAATAAAGAAGATAATGGAATACACTCTGTGCCAACACCTGTCTTTATCGTCCCGAGATATTTATGTTGTTGGAGATCAGTAAGATATTGCACTATTACAGGGAGACAAAGATCCAATTGCTTCCATGCTAAGTTTGTTGAATGCCTTAGAAGTTCTATCTAAATGCTTGCGGGGTCTGGACAACTTGCCATTACAATTCTCTAGTGTTTAACTATTAAATTCAACATTTAGGCACACTTCTGTATTCTCTCCAATGTTGCATCCTCTTGCCACACAAAGAGAAAACCAGAAGTATCCTGGGATATTAGTGCCAACCTGTATCCAATCTCTAAAGGTCATAATTCAATTGGAAGGTCCTGGAAAGTGGCAAATTGGTGAAATAGCAATTGAGAAAACAAAATCTACTTTCTGTCTCAAAATTGTTGAGAGTATGTAGAAGTGTTGGGGTATATTGTCTGTAGCTGTTGAAGATGTCGTAGATTTTCTGATGGATGGGTTTGTGTTCTGTCTCAGGATTTTGTTTGAGAAAGATAAAATTTTGACAAAGAAACAAGGTGTTTTTGGTGTAATGTTGGTCGAAAATATACAAAATAGCAAGCTTGTTACATTGGAGAAAGATTTTCTACTTGTCAACACACAAGAACACAGAGCATTATCATTCAGATTTAATGACAACGCATATATCTATAGCAGAGAATATGAATTGGTTTGAAAGACGCATATCTTTCTTTTGTATTTTCTTTCAGGTTGTAGGGTACAAACAACTTTGAAATTGTGTTAGCTAAGCCACTGAAAACCCTGAACTTTCGGTGGCTAATTCTCCCTTGTTTATACTCATAAGCCACCGAAAGTTCAGAAACAAGAAGAATCCTCATCTTGTTGCTCAGATCGAAGATTTTGCTTTCCAGATCATTTGGAAAAGGTTCTAAATGAAATATATAATTAAACTGATGAAGATCAATATCCCTTTCCAAATTTTAAGGCAGATATTAAGGTAAACAAGATAAAAGGCCTTTCTATTTTTGGTCAACAAGCATCCAACTATCAAAGAAGGAGTTCAAAGTGCTTAGTCATGCTATTGAAGATGTCAAAGACTATTGGAGCTGTCGAAGTTTGCAGAAGATGACTTGATAATGGTTTTACTTTCATTTTAGGATTAGATCCTATATATCATAATATTTGATTTTGCTATATTTTTAGAATGTAAGATCAAATTTTATAGGATCTTAAACTGCTTGTAAAGGCCATAAAGCCTGTAAATTTGATGAACTAGAGGTTCGAGTCTGGAGACTAGACCATGCTACTATTGTAATAGACTTTTCTCATATATAATACAAAAGCATATGTTCCTTTCATTATTATTGTCATATTACCATCTCCTTTCTTTTCTATACTTGGAATGATTTTTTTAATTTAAGTTTGTCTTAACTACTAGTGACTGTTATCTCACTTTGTCAGTTCATAAACTTGATTTAATAGTAATCTACACTATCTTTATTCAACCTATCACTCATCTGATCTCGTTGATAAATATATAATTATTCACCCATATTTCAACTACTTATCTGATATTTAATTCTTGAAAGCCTTGTCTCATATGGTTATGTATTTGACTGTTTTAAGAGTAAGTCAATTATCTAGTATCCCATTTGATCCAATAAACACATAAAACCAAAACACATTTTAAGTTACCGGGCTTCTTCAAGCTACAACCTGAGAAGGAATCCTGGAGAGATAACAAATTAGCGTCGTTGCTGGGGAAAGGAGATTGAAGCAAGCTTCCCTGGGAGACGACATAGATCCATCTTTGATGATAGACAAAGCTTGGAAATTTTCTTTTGGTTGTAATCATCTATCTGGAAACTCCATGAAGGACGGATTCAATGGTGACTCCATTGTTCTGAAATCTGTTGGTGACTCCACTGGTATGAAATGAACAAGATCTTAGCTAAGAGATATTCTTTCTGTGATTTTTCAAAGATCGTTGGTTTCCCTAATCCAATGTTAAGTTTTTAATTAAAATAAAGTACCAAGGCAAGTGTTTCTCTTCCCTAGGCGCCTAAGGGGGAGAAAGTGCCTAATGTGGGTCTTAGTCAAATTAATTTGTGAGATGCAAATTAAAATGTGACTTTATGATTAAAGTGAGGGTGAGTCAAGAGACACCAAATCTCAGCCACCCATCTAATCTAATCTCAACCGTTAGATTAGAAAACCCCTCACCTTCCCTCATGAGGTCGACTAGGGCAAGAGGGCGCACCCATTCTTGGGTAGTTTGAGCATTCTTGTTGTGAGAACAAGAGAGAGCAAGAGAAGGGACCTTTGGTGAGATGCCAAGGTTGGATCTTTGGTGAGATGCCAAGATCTTTTGGTGAGATTCCAAGAGAAGGGACCTTTGGTGAGATGCCAAGGTCAGATCTTTGGTGAGATGCCAAGAGCAAGAGAGAGGTTGAGCTGAATACTGAAGAAAAGAGACAGCAGCTGCAATTTCTGAGAGTATTGGCATGCATTCCAAGGCTGCCGTATAGCATTTTATTGGCACAGAAATTGAGTCTTAGCATAGTTTTGGCATGAATTTCGAGACAATCCGTACAACATTAATTGCTGGGACAGTCGTACAGTTGTATGGATTTCTGGTTCAGAAATCGAGGAGCAAAGCTACAGGAATGTCCAGATAAGTTTGTGTAAATTTTTGAAGATGAATATGTTGTAAAAGAATTTCTCAGAAGCTCATAAATAATACAAAGCCCTCTCTCACTGGTTTTCCCCTTGTGGGTTTTTCCAGGGTCGAAGTTAGACCGAATATCTTTGTGTCTATATTTTCTGAGTTTTGCATATTGCTGATATTTTATTTCTGCGTTGAAAACGATGTTCAGAATCCTCATGTTTCAGTTCTGAAGTTTATTTTCTGTTAAGTTTGTATATGCTGAAACAGTGCTGAAACAATACTGAGCCATATGCTGAAACAATGCTGAGACACATGCTGAAACAATGCTAAGACACATGCTGAAACAGTGCTGAGACATATGCTGAAACAGTGCTGAGACATATGCTGAAACAATGCTGGCACATATACTGAAACAGTGCTAAGACATATGCTGAAATAGTACTGAGCCATATGCTGAAACAGTGATGAGACACATGCTGAAACAATGTTGAGACATATGTTGAAACAATGCTGAGACATATGCTGAAACAATGCTGAGACATATGCTGAAATAGTGCTGAGACATATGCTGAAACAATGCTGAGACATATGCTGAAATAGTGCTGGAACATATGCTGAAACAGTGCTGAGACATATGCTGAAACAGTGCTGTAACCTATGCTGAAACAGTGCTGAGACATATGCTGAAACAATGTTGTAACCTATGCTGAAACAGTGCTGAAACTGGAGTTTCAACATTTAACTTTGGTTGAAAAATCAGTGAGACTGAAACTGGGTTGGGGTCTGAAAAATTTTCTTACATGGTATCATAGTTGAGTTGAAGAGAGGTAGAAATTTCAGCAGACAGAAAGTTGGGACAACAGTCACTTCAAGAGGAAGTCACTTGGTGAGAGACCAAGGAGAGGATCTTTGGTGAGATGCCAAGATCAAGAGACTCTTGGTGAGATGCCAAGAGAAGGGACCTTTGGTGAGATGCCAAGGTCAGATCTTTGGTGAGATGCCAAGAGGCTCTTAGTGAGATGCTAAGAGCAAGGGACCTTTGGTGAGATGCCAAGGTCGAGACAAACAACAGCTTCAGCAGAAGTGGAAGAGTTTTCCACCAAGTTTGACAAGGAATTTTCCTTGATTGCATGTCTATCCTCGAG
>JZKD02S1674749.1:208820-266174 GCA_000966675.3 Picea glauca
CACACATATAAACACATCTAAAAGGTAGATCAACAAAGTGTTTGACGAAATACCTCACTCAGAAAAAGTTTTAAAAAGACACCAAAACAATGATGATCCTTGCATAATGGCTTGGCATCATTACAATGTATGGATACATAATTTGGGTACATGACAAAGATACATGTTTATATTCCTTATGGGATATTTGGTAAACTGTTGAAGCTAACTCAAGGTTGAGGCCATCACAAATAGTGATGGATATGAAATAAGAAAGTTTCATGCTGAAGGAGTTCCCTGTTGTGGAATTGTGTGAAGATTCTGTCATGAAAACAAAGTCATAACCTTAATGACTGCTGAGAATTAAGTAGTGAGCCACAATCTTATATATATATATATATATATATATATATATATACCATAATCTTGGATTACATTTTGAAAGAATCATGTAATGAATAGGATACTAATGAATGAATAATGAAGTATGTTTGATTGAATAGGATTGGTTGAAGTCATGTTAAGAAAAGGCAATAAGGCCTTTAGAGATAAATCAGCTAGGTTGGAAAGCCCCAGGCAGTGTAGAAAGAATTGGAATAAGGGGAGAGCCCCTAACTCTTTTCTTGTTATGTGTTATGTTCCATCTAGAATGAGAAAGATGATTTACTAATAGAAGTAGATGTTTTGACACCAGAGAGATGAGGATTGTATTACTGCAAAAACCGTTGAGAATTGTTGGTATTGCACTCATGAAAACATTAAGGATAATATGATGAAGTGCATACAGATATGCTAGGACATGTCTGAAAATGTTTTATTAATTTAAATGCTATGGTACTTGCATTTTTAATTTACATGACGACCAATGTGTTTATGATGTATGCCATGTGTAGAAAGAAATATGATTGGAATTGTTGAGAAAGACAATTGCCAATAACAAACAACCTAAATCATAGGATGACTATGATAAGGTTCTTGTTGAAAGATTGTTTAAGGGACTTTAAAAGTTCCCATGGAGCACCACTGATGGGATAATATCAGAGGGGGTGCTAACAGCCCAAAACCGGTATAAAAATGTTCATGCCTACGTGGCACAAGGTATGAAGGGATTGGGTAAAAATCCCTTCTAGAATGTTTTATGGTCTTAATGTTATGTATGGAACGTTGAAAGGAAGTTGTATGCCTTGGATACCCAAGTAGGGTATGATTCAGGAAGGATAACTTGAATGATGGAGGTGTGAACCTCTGGTAGTAAAGACTGATTGTAATCCTCAGAAGAATTCATGAACTAATATGTCATGAATTCATGGACCAATCAAGGAATTATTGGAAACAAAAGTGCTTATAGATGGCACGCTACATGGAATGAATTATGGGAATGCATGTTACATAAGATGGCAGACAATGGATTTTTTAGTAAGAAAGGAGGACCTTCCAATGTTTTGCTTACATTATGTAAGTGCTGAAGGAAAATTAATCTGGGTTTCCATGAGTGTTGGCACCTTGGTTATTAATGGAAGAATAATTCTTAAAGGCATTCATGTGAAACTTTTGAGTTTCATGTGTACTGATTTGGGAATCATGATCATTCTATAGCCAGAAGCATAGTCCTGCTGTAACAATGAATGAGAATGAATAAACCATATGGTGAAAATCTTGGCTAAGCTCCAACACACCATGAAAAAGTACTTGTCGTAAAGTGTGGGAAACTTAAAATCAATGCAAAGGTGCATTGGATATGAATGTGGCCACGAATGTTGAAACATTCATTAAGGTCAATTGATATTTGAATTACATTCTGAAAAATTTGGTAGGTTGAAATGATGCATAGGTAAGGGATGATTTATCCTTTTCTTTGTATCATTGAATAGATGAAAATGAATTGGACTATTAATATGATTGATTTTGAAAAGGTAATGTGCATGAAAACTAACAATTTGTTTGGTTGAGGAATGTTGAAATTGCAGGAGGAAATGGGTCTTGGATATGGCGGTATTGTAAGCCCATAAGGAAGACCAATTTCCTACTGAGCCTAACTACAAGGAATGGTATTTCCTTTCTGAGAAAGTGAATTTGATTGTTAGTATGCACACTTCTGAAATTGTTTGTGATGAAATTATAAAGGTGCAATAAAATGTATGTGCATGGAAACTAACAATTTGTTTGGCTTATTGAAGTTGAAAGTGTAGGAAGAAAATGAGTCTTGAATATGGCAACATTGTAAGCCATAAGGAAGATAAATTGCCCGTTGATCCAAACCGCTATGGGAAGGAAAGTCCCATCATTATGAATCTATTTCCCTGTGTGAGACAAATATGAAAACAAAATGTGGAATTTGGATATCTGTGGATCACAGATTTACAAGAAAATTTTGAATTTAAAATTTATGATGATGTCTCATGAATTTGTATATGTCTGTGATACGAGTGAGAAAGAGTATAATCCGATTGCATGAAATAAGACTGACTCGAGAGAAGGATATTAATCTCTATCCCTATCTATGATTGAGTCGGGAGAAGGAGAATAACCTTCGTCCCTAACTTTAGCTAAGCCGGAAGGTTGTCAAGTTGTAAAAGCATGAAAAATGGCTACTGTTGAGCCATGAGAACCCCGTGGTAAGCCATGATCACCTAGAATATATTGTGTTGATGTAACACAAGACATAGGGATGCATCGACAGAGCAAGTCTGAGGGATGCCTCGACTATAAGACTTAACAGAGTCTCTGGAATTCTTTCTGTGCAATAAAACCTTGGTAGGGAAAGATGGATCACTCGAGGGATTGTATAGAAAAGAAGGGAATGCCTGAGCCTGGGCCTGGAGGGTGAGTGACCACAAGGAAGAGGAGACCTTAATAGTTCTTGTAAACTATTGATTGGGATCATGCACATGATGGGTAGTTCTTCTTGTGCGAGCAAACCTTGGAAAGGCAAGATGGATCACTCAAGGGACTGTATAGCAGAGAAGGAGATGCTTGAGCCTGGGCCTGGAGGATGAGTGAACGCAAGGAAGAGGAGACATTAATAGTTATTGTAAACTATTGATCAGGATCATGCACACGATGGGTAGTTCTTCCTTTGCGAGAAAACCTTGGCAAGGCAAGATGGATCACCCAAGGGACTGTATAGCAGAGAAAGGAATGCCTGAGGCTGGGTCTGGAGGGTGAGTGACTGCAAGGAAGAGGAAACCATGATAGTTCTTGTAAACTATTGAAATGGGATAATGCACCCAATGGGTATGTCAAGGAAAAACAATGAGCTTGGATAACAAAACAACCATGTGGATACAAATCCACAAACTGCGAATATAATTATTGTGCTAAGATTATGAAATTTTCCTAGAATTATTTTTTTATTCAATGTTTTCACATAAGACTATGATTAATGTTCTTGTTGTCCAAGAATTATTGAAAGCAGGTGACCAATATTAAAGCTCTGAAAAGGACCTGGCTGAGGAAGAAGGATCGAGATTTATGAAATAGATGAATGAGAAAGGCATGACAAGTGTTTTGAGAAAGAACACTAAGAATGATGTTCCTTTAAGGGGGATGGAATTGTAACACCCTTGTTTCCCTTAGCTTGTAATTAATCATAAAATAAGATTTACCATGCTAAGGCATTTGGACAGTGTAAATGTATTATTGTTTGAGTTGCCAATAATTGACTGTGGGGGTGAAGCCTTGAAAGTACTGGCCATGATGTCACTAGAGGAAAGAATGTGAAAACTATAATGAAGGGTCATTATATCAAATAACCCCAAATTCCCTTAATTAGGATAATAAACCTCCTTCGGATCCCAAGGATAGAAATCAGTTAATGAAGAAAGGACCAGTGGTTGAATTATCAACCATTTCCATGAATGGAAGCATGGACAAAACTGCAGAATGTCAGCTTGAAGTACTACTGGGTATGACAGGCCAAGTTGACCGGAGTTCCCTTCTGACAAAAGGAACAATAAGGGTTGAGAACCATCCTGGAAGAAATATATACAAATGGATAAGGAGAATGTGCAGAGCTCTCAGAGCGAATAATGACGAGAAGGCCGCGAGATTGATGTTGAGTGAGCATCTGATAAACCTCGCCGAGGCCATAACAGAGAATGAAATCTCTGAAAGTTTGCAGAGAACAAAACCCGAGCAGAAGTTGAAACAAAGAAAGAGTCCTTGAGAACTACAAGAGTTCCCTGGTGTTACACATTATTTTGTTCACTTATGTGATGTCTCTACAAGTGATGTATTTAGGCTCCCACAAGGACTTTTTGCCTGAGAATAGTGACTGTTGTCTTCTTCCAAAAAACACATTTTTAAGATGAGTTTGCAGGCTGCCTATGTTATAGGGTGTGAAAATCCTTCATTCTCGCAGGCAATCCAAACTTAGGGTGCAAACTATTTGCAGTCTACTCTACAGGTAGGGTGCGAACCTGTTTCAAAGCTTGGAAAAGAGAAGAGGTCACGAAGGTTCTAGAGGGGAATCTTCTAGAAAATGAGTTGGCATTCACATGGTTGGCATCCTACTGACTTCTAAGATTTAGTGGGATCATCCTCCTCCATTTAACCATCTCTCCTTCTCCTATATATTGAAAGGTTTCTCATGGAAAAAGTTAAGCAAGATTGAATGAAGAATTGATGAAAGAATTGTGTGAAGAAATATGATTGGATAGAAGCTTGAAGACTCGATTTGTTCTATCAAGTTGTATTGGATCTTCTTCATGCAAATGTAGAGCAAGTGTGTGTGTTGGAACCAAGGGTCACTGAAAGGAAGCTTGCGACATCTGGTTGTATCTTCTACTTTCATTTAATATAATACAACGACATGTCCCTTTCCCATAAAATCACTCTTATTTTATTGCATAAATCCTTGATCATATGCATAGGTTGACATTGAATATACTTTTCTATCTTCACTTGGGTTGGTTTGTGTAGTCTTGGACCTAATTTCACAAGAGCACCAGAGTGAAGCAGGAACAACAAAGACCTAAGGAATCGATATAAAGGTATGTCACTCATTCCTCCTTAGTAGTAGATTCAATGACTGCAACTTAGAGAAAGAGTCATGTCCTATCCTATTTTGTTCTAGATCCAAATGGATCTAGGGATATCTTTTAGTGTCCGCACCTACTGATTTATCCGATAACAAAATTGGCGACTCCACTTGGGATACAATCCATTTTGGTGGTTTTTACCTGGCCATTTGTTCTTGACCTACCATTTTTCATTTCCAATCAATCTCTGAGTCTTGAGGAGATCCTCACATACTCCCTGGATCCAGAAGTTCCCTCAAAAGTTCTGTCATTTTTCCAAAATTTGCTTGGTTACAAACCTTCTCGCACTGCACCTTTCTGTAGCCTGTGAGAATCACTGAAGTTCGCACCCTAGTGTTTAGTTCAGTGCGAACTTCTCACAATCTGCCTCTGTCTAGCCTGCAAGAATCCTTAATTCTCGTACTGTACCCCACTGTCAGACTACAAACTCACTTGTAAAAATTTTGGGTTAAGTCTTTTGTGTCTTCAGATGCCCAGATTGGTTGGTGTGTCTGGAAAGAACTTCTCTGGCCAATGATTGAATGTTTCTTGACTTCAAATCTCGTGAATGATTAGTTTTCGGAAATCAAAATCTCTCCTTGATCATTTTTTCTCAATTTTTACCTCTTGACCTTTTCTTAACAAGGGTATAATCTCCGATTCTGAAATCCGAGTGCTTGTTTGGTCGGGAGCCTTTGATTGGATTAAAAGTTGAGATTAATTGTCCTTTTCAATTTCTTATTACTTGGAAAATTGTTACCCATGTGCATTTGAAGAGACTGGTCTTGTCAGTTTGTTATTTTTATCTTCATTGAAAGATCGATTTGGGTGTTTGTTGTGTATTTCTTTTTCGTTGGTTGCTTACTTTTTCTTAGTTCCATCCTTGTTGCTTGGTTTCTAATAAAAAATTAAAGACATTTTCTTTTTTTAAGCAACCTTTTATTCGAAAAATATGGGCATTCAAGTATTGAAAGAGAGCGAATAGGGAATTTGCATTCTTCATGATTGTTTGATATTACATTTCAGAGAAGATCATACATCGTAGTTTACATTGTTCCAGAAAACTCCTCTTTCCCTCCTGTAAATAGGATTCATCTAACAAAATTTGTATCATTCATCCCTATTTACGCATTGTTAGGTCAGAGTCTCACACAAAATCAGTTTCATTTTCGTCTCCTTTTTGCATAACAACAACCTTTAATAATATTGTACGACTTTAAAATTCAACTAGTAACTTTTTCTATGGCTTTTTTACACCAACATTCGCTAGGATAGAGCTTTGGAATAAGCAGTGAGACACACTCTCCAAAGCACAAAACACACAGTAATATCTTGTGATAAGGAGTGTCAAATTTTATTTGCATCATTTTGTCCTGGGAAGCCCTTCTCACATAAAGGTCAAACCTGAGGTCGCATTGAGATCGACAGAGTTACTCACCTTGCTTTGTTGATATCGGTTTAGAGATTGCACGTATTATGGGGGTCACTTGAAGGTATACCCACAATGATGAGTGGAAGCCTCTCAAGCTGATTTCAGGCTAGATACCCTACCCTTGCGTGTGGATCAGACTGTCGATTATTCCCCCGGGCATCATTGTTGTTGGTGGTAAACTTAGTAGCCTATCTTTTTAGGGTCTTACACAAGGTGACTATGAAGGGGTAAGTCTTCATGGTACCTGGAATCGACGTTGACCAGACTCACTCAAGCTCCTTGGAGGGTATACCCACGATTGTGTGTGGGAGATTTGTAATATCCCTGATCCCGCTAATCAAGATATTTGCTACTGATCTAATGTTCTGTCTTGCAGATCTGATACACTGGGGGGTTTCTTGATGCATTTCAGTTGTATGTTTGAGATCTTGATGGTTATTGCATGTGCATGTTGCGTATTTATGGTTTAAATAGCATATAAGGATGCATGCGGAAGTAAAGAACATAAACTGCTCAATAACATGTATTATACGACTCAAGCATGGAAATACAATAACATACTGGAAATATAGAATATAATCGTCAGCTAGATCTCGTGGATCGTCACTGGAATACAAGAAAATAACATCAAAATACCCGTGATAAGAATATGATAGAAGATCTGATGCATGCACGGATAGATCGGAAAAAATATGCGATTCCAGCGAAGTACGATAACCGCTACCAGCTGGAAAACTTGTCTGGAAGAATAGATCGTCGAAATGCATTGGAAACTACTCCAACAGAAGCGCCCTGGCCTCTAGACTGAAATGGATGAGTGTCAGATCTTGGATCTCGTCTCTGAGGCACTAGATATGGACCCATGGGGGGTTTGCGCACCTCCTGGGACACTGGATGCGCCCCAAAGGATTCCACCAATGGAATCTGCTGCTATAGGGCTCAAAATGATCGTCTCACCAAATAGGGAACTGGGTCGAAAGGATTTTCCTGCTTATGCTCTGATACTCTGCATGCAACCCCCAACTGTCTGTCCAGAAGAGTTGCACCCTAAATGGTCGTATGGTGTGCTCTGGATGATTCCTCCATCGGAATCTGATGGGAAGTAGCTCAATATAAGCACCCTCATTAGATCTCAACTGGGTCATAAGGAAAATGTAATCAGAGCTCTGTCCTCGTGCAACTCCTCAAACCCTAAATCTGACTTGCGCCCTCACTGGATGCGTTGTGCACACTGTACTGGATTCTCCTAAATAGCTCGATGAAATACCTAGCTGGTATCTCTAATGGGCTAGGGTGTGTCTCTCAACACTGAAACTGATCAATGGTGGTGGTTTCCTCCAGAAATCCACAAAACAACAAGGTCGACTCTCTTCCTCCTCTGGGAACTCTCAACATCAAATCATAACAATGCATAATGAATTAGGTTTCTTTACCCTTCCTTTATAGCTTTCCAAAACCCTAATTTGTTGTTGACCTTTTCCCTCCAAATGAATTTCATTTTCTTTTATTATTCCTTGATTAAATCACTTAATTAATTAATTAATTAACCATTTTACCTTTAAAAAGTGATTTATCCATCCCGATGGCTTCTTCGACCACTGAAAGTCACTTCTCATCATCTTATCCTGTAATGATCTTCCTCCCAATTCTGATGAGATATTACACTAAGAGGTTTCTCCAAGTAATATGCCCATTATGACATTCTTAGTGATTTTAATTAAGATATGACCCATAATAACTCAAAATTACGGAAATTGTTGGAATGCAACGAAACCAAAGCCAAGCTGTGCATAATGGATCCTAATGATGAATGATGCAAGTCGGGCCCAATAAAATCCCTCATTATCTCTCAAAGTCTCTGTCACCCCTATTTGGCTACTCTAGTAGGCATAACACTCTGTAATGTTATAATGTCCCAAAATGGGGACATTACAAGATTGCACCAGGGTGTAAGTCCATTAAGCAGGTCGTCAACGTAACTTTTCCACCCTGGCCCAGCCCCTTCTTGTCTCGTCGTCATGACGTTGGATTTCATCACCAACTAGTGACTTCGGAATTAGAGGGTCTTGTTTTCTTGGTTTTTCTTCCTAGATTTTACTAGCACGTGTTGTTTGTTTACCCAAGTTAGCCATAAAATTTATTTCGTAAGATTCTAACTCGATCACAATTGACCCTCCACGTCGTTCACGTAGAATGAAAGGCCTACCCGCAGAAGATATGGAAGGTTCTCAACCCTTGCCTACCAACTCATCGGAGGGATCTCCTCAACAGAGTGAAGTCCAAGACGTTGCCACTCCACAAGTGGAAAGAACTAACTCTTTAGAACGGTTTCGAGTTACCAATTCTCGAGAGGACTTCTGACTTTCTCCCGACTCTGAGAGATGTATTGTTCGAGTAAATTCTTCTAGAGATATAATTGTTCAGTCTTTTGTATTACTAACTGGACCTTTCATAGGACCTAAGGGTCAAGAACCTTTTTGGACTACTGGCATTTTTAGATGGGATCTCTTTGGCTCAGGAGGAGGCGTTGATATCACTGTCACACTTGAGCTTCCCAAAACATCTGATCTATATGCAATACCTTTTACTACTGCCTATTATTTTCCTAGTACAGACGCTCCACCAGCTAACCACATCTTGACTATCCCTCTACAAAAGGTCCATTACACAATGGTCCCAGATACTATGAGTCTTCACACCGGGATTACAATGGCTAGCCAAGCCCCCATTGGCACACTGCTTTCGCCTAGATTCACCCCAACACTCTTGCCTGAATATCATGCATTGAATGCTTCTATTCCCGCTACTACACAAATCTCATCCGGGACTCCTGACATTTCCACTCGTTCTAGGCACCATCTCGTTCCCGGTTTCACTCCGACACTTTCTCGACCCCCTTTCAAAGGACCTCTTCCATCCTCTATTGGAGGCACCGACCCTAGTGGCACCATCCTGTCTTTCACACCTAATTACCAGATTCCTGTAGGTGGACAATTACACCAAGGAGGCCAAACCCAATCCCCTTTTGCAGGACAAATCCCAATTGGGATGCAACCCCCGATTGGAGGGAAACCCCCACCGACCCCGACCTATGGACAAAACATACCTCCATCATTGGCCTAGCATTTGAATTATATTATTCAACATAATCCTCCCTCGACTGGGGGGAAACAACCTCAAGCTAGCTCCTTCATACCCCCTAGTACAGGCCAACCATATCCAGGCACGTCCAATCCTATTTGGGGCTCGAACACTCAACCCCACGCCCTTGTTCAAGGGTACAATCCTATGAATTACTTGCCTCCACACCAACAACCGAATCTATCCGGATCTTCGCATTATATGCAAACTTCTTATGGTCCCACTGGTCTACCGAGAAGACTCTCTCCCCAAAGTCACCAATACCCACATGTGAATAGACAGTTACCTCACAGGTTCCGCTGTGAAGTGGTATATAGAATTACCACGAGGCTACTTCACCGACTTCAATACCCTCGCTATGGATTTCCTCACCCACTACCAGTTACTGATCCATTACGAAACAGGAACTGAAATTTTGAGTTCTTTCAAACAAACCAAAGCCACTCATATCTCTGATCACATTCATGAGTGGCGACGGAGATGACGTCTCATCAAACTCAAACTTCCCGATCAGTTGCTGGCAGAGTGGTTCACGAAATCATTCATGAACTATATGGCTCGTGACATCTCCATGGGTGGGGTTTTCACAGAAGAACAGACAATCAGTCGTTCTCAATACCTCAACCTTGTTTACTCACAAACGGGTACTCTTTACAACTTACTCCCTGGCGCACCTCATCCTTCTACTTCCGCTACTTCAACTACTCCTGCTGCTTCTCATGCAGTTGATGATGTGATTAGCACTTTCCATGCCTAACCTCATTCCATCCAAACCTCTAGCAACAATCCAAAATCCATTTCTTCTAATGTTCAAAATTCTTCGTCTCCTACCCCTCCCATTGGAAATACTTCTGAGGTTAACTCTGTTCAATCTACCCCCGCCGGAAAAAATATATCCAAAAAATGAAAGGGTAAGAAAAAGGAGGATAAAAATAATCCACAATATGAGAAAACAAAAACACCACTTGTTGATGATAGGGATAAGCGCAAACCTCGATACCCTTATCTTATATGTGGTGATGATCACTACACTAAGGATTGTCCATGACGAGTCGAGGTTACTAAGTTCCTTCAAGGGACCCCGAAACCCCCCACTCCGGCCGTGTTGTCACAACCCTTCCTTTCTCAACAACAGACCCAATTGGTCATTCATGACCAACCTTCCCCCTCCAATACATCCTATTTCTTAATGTGTACAAGTGATTCAAAGAAGAATGACATCACACTTACCACTCAAGCCAAAGATTATCCTTCCTCCAAAGAGAAGGTTCATGCAATACCTCCTTCATTGGTCCAACCATCTCCCACGACTCCACCTACCAACGATCCTCTTCATCTCAAACGACCAAACCTAGATACAGTTCTTCGCCCTCCCCTAAAGGGTGTTGTTAAAAAAACTGCTTTCAATCCTCATGCACGTGCCGCCCAGTACTACAATATTGTTGAAGATTTGGCCCAAGCACCATCCACGATGTCAACCCTCGAAGTCCTTTAGAGTTGTCCTATACAACGAAAGAAACTGTTGAAAGCTATTGGTGGAATTGACCCTACGAATACAAATTTATTAATTTTTGACTTGGAAGATCACATTCCCAGGTTACCCCCTCAACTTTCATTCCAAATACAAGTTATTGTCTCTGACAAAAACATTTGTAGAACAGTTATTGATGAGGGTGCCTTGACGTGTGTCATGTCTATTACTTGCTGGAAATCCATCGGCTCTCCTCCTTTAACTGAATCCCACAACACACTCAAAGCCTTTAATGGCTCTGTTTTTAGGCTTTACGGTGTCCTCCCTTCATTGCCTATTACATTAGAAGGAAAAACGGTCAACGTTGAAGTGGAGGTCTTTGACGCTCCTCTCGATTACAACCTTCTACTTGGCCGTAGCTGGATCGATTCCATGCATGTAGTTGTGTCCACTCTTTTTCATGTCCTGTGTTTCCCACATCAAGGAAAAGTGGTTACCGTAGACCAATTGGACTTCTTTCACTCTGATGCACGTACCGAAAATGTACCTTTCATTGCAAACACCCCCCTAGATATGAGAATGTCGGTGTCAGTCTTCTTAAATATTTCTCTTTGATGGGTACTTTCCCCATTCCACCACCCGATGTTCCACATCCATTTGTCCCCTCGATCAACATGATCTCCACCTCTATTCACGGAACCCCTGTGCCTTATGACCCGTGGGTGGTACCCAACCCTGGCAATCATCTTCGTTATGGCAATGAAATGCCTTTGAGTCTGGTCAAATCCACTTATCAAGCCATTCAATAGGCAACCCCTTCTACCCCCTCTCTTGGTGTTTTATCTCCGGATCCATTCTGCATCATTTTTCCCACGGATGAGATGATTATGTCTATTATGTCCATGGAAGACACCCCTTGGGATGATAGACATCATCGTTCCATCCTCTTCCTGGAACAACACACCATTGAGGGTTACTAACGAATCTTGACCCCGTCGACCGTTGTCATCATTTCTACCGTTCTCGAGTCTGCACACGATATTTTCTACAAAGGGAACTTAAGTAATATCTCACCCACCACCCCCCTCGACATATCCATAAAACCTGGAGTTGTCGAAAATGTGCATATCGGAGCTTCGTGTTCCCATGACGAAGTTGTCACCTACAAGTCTCTTTTCCAAGAATTTTGTGACGTCTTCACATGGAGCTATGAAGAAATGTTGGGGATTGACCCCGACATTGTGGTACATGAGATTAAGACATACCCAAGCACTAAACCCGTCCAGTAATGATTTCATCCAGTCCACCCATGTAAAGCAGCCATTATCAAGCTTGAAGTTGAGAAACTTCTCAAAGCTGGGTTTTTTTACCCTATGGCTCTAACTGACTGGGTTTCCAATCTTGTTCCGATTGACAAGAAACAAGGCACAATCCGCGTGTGCGTTGATTATAGAGACATTAACAAAGCTTGTCCTAAAGACAACTTTCCTACCCCCTTCGTTGACCAGATCGTCGACGATTGTGCCGGAAGTGAAATCTTCTCTCTGATGGATGGTTTCTCCGGATATAATCGAATCAATATCGTACCCACAGACCAACACAAGACCGCTTTTATTTGTCCTTGGGGCACTTTCTACTACTAGAAACTTCCATCCGGTTTAAAGAATGTTGGTGCAACTTTTCAACGTGCTATGTCTTACGCCTTTCATGATATAAAGCACATCGCACAACCATATCTCGATGAATTGCCCGCTCATTCCATGCGCCGTGTAGATCATCAAATACACCTCCACGCCATTTTCCTTCGATGTCGGTTTTACCATATATGCTTGAATCCCCACAATTTTTTTTTTTTGCATAGAATCCGGTCGACTTCTGGGATTTATTGTTTCACGTCAAGGGATCAGGGTAGATCCTTTGAAGGTCAAGGCGATTCTCAATCTCCCTCCTCCTTCCTCACTTCGCCAGTTACAAAGTTTGCAAGGGAAGGAAAAATTTCTCCGTCGTTTCATCCTGAACTATGCTGAGCTAACTCTTGGATTTATGAGATTGCTCAAGAAATGTTCTGAGTTTGTATGGGATACCACTTCCGACAAAGCTTTTGAATTTTTGAAACTGTCTTTAACACATACCCCATTACTCTTCCCACCTAATTACAGTTGGGATTATTTCCTTTACCTCTCAGCCTCAGACTATACCATCGCTATGGTGCTATTCTAGGAGGATGATTCTCATGATGAACATGTCATTTATTACTTGATTCGGAGTCTCACGACTACTGAAACCAAGTATTTACATGTTGAAAAACTAGCCTTGGAATCCGTCCAAGCTATTCAACGTTTCCGGCACTATATCCTTTCTCGTAAGACTACGATAATTTCTAACTGCAACCCTATGCAACACATTCTTACACGCCAATTGCTAGGGGGAAAATACTCCAAATGGATCGTCATACTCCAGGATTTTGACTTAGAATTCGAATGTGCTAAGTCCAAGAAATCCTTGGTGTTTGTTGAGTTGATATGCGACCTTCCCTTCTTTGAGACGAAAAATGTAGCAGCAGATTCATTACCCGATGAATCACTTTTCCTGATCAGTTCCGACTACCTTTGGTATGGATATATCATCAAATATCTCCAGACCTAGACTTTCTGGCCCAATTTGTCTAGCACTGACTGCCATCGAATATGCTACCAATCTCATCAGTATGTTATCCTCGATAATACTCTTTATCGTTGTGGGATTGAATCCATTTTTCAACGCTACCTCACATTTGACAAAGCTGAGAAAGCCCTAAATGACTGCCATTCTGGAGCCTATGGTGATCACATGTCTGGGTATGCTACTGCCCAGAAGATCTTATGATCGGGGTATTTTTGGCCTTCTTTATTCAACGATTGTATAATTGCTATCCAAAAATGCCACGCTTGCCAAACCTACAACAATAAAATACGATCACACCCTGCTCCTCTACACCCTGTGGTCTCCATTGGTTCTTTTGCGAAATGGGGTATTGATTTCATGACATGTCACCCTCACTTGGTCGAGGGGCATGGATACATTATTGTAGTCGTAGATTATTTTACGAAATGGGCTGAGGCGATGCCAACATTCGACAATACTGGAAGGACTACAAAATTATTTATATTCAATCACATCATTGCTCGGTTTGGTGTTCCTCAAGCTATCATTACTGACCACGGTAGCCACTTTAGAAAATTCATGATGTCTGAACTCACTAAAAAGTTGGGTCTTCGCCATGAAAATGCAACACCCTATTACCCAAAATCCAACGACCAAGTTGAAGTAATAAACAAAATCCTCATTACCATGCTTCAACGAATGATAGGGATTCACAAAACGAGTTGGCACACAATGTTGTTTTCAACATTGTGGGCTTATCGGAAATCCGTTAAGTCTGCTATCGGGTTACACCGTTCCAGTTAGTCTATGGTCTAGAAGCCATCTTTCCGATTGAATGTGAGATACCCTCCCTAAAACTAGCCGTCAAACTTCTCCCAAACACTTATGCCGAAGAAGAACGTCTGTTGTATCTCATGCAATTAGATGAAACCCGTCGCGATGCCACCCTAGTTATAGAAGCCCAGAAAAAACGCGTCAAAGCCTAATACAACAAACATGTCAAGCCATGCATTTTCTCCGAAGGTGATCTGGTTCTCCTTTACGAACAAGATCGGGATATGCTAGGAGCCGAAAAATTTGAAGCTATGTGGCGAGGTCCTTATATCGTCAGACGAGTTTTGGAGAAAGGAGATTATGAGTTGGTGGACTACGACGGTATCCCTTTGAGAGAACCTAGAAATGGGTTGTACTTAAAGAAGTACTATGCTTAAGATCACATGTGCATGAGTGCTTGTATTTTATTGTATCATACTTTTTTGTATGTTACTTTAGTATGCTTTTTCGTTATTTGGTCTCTTCCCTCGACTGGTTATCTTGCGTTGTGATTGGTTTCCATATGTCAGAGTCTTCTCTACCCCACATTGGCTTCGCCGATGGCGCTAGTCGTAGTACTTAGAACCTTGCTTCTACTGCATGGGCAATTTACGCACCTACAAATGAACTTTTCAGTCTACAAGGTGTGTGCCTTGGTCATGCGACCAATAATATTGCAGAATATAGCACCATCATCGAATTGTTGATTGATGCTATTTCTCTTGATATCTGCCACCTGGTTATACGACTCGATGCACAGCTAGTAGTACTACAATTAAGTAACGTCTATGTTATTTGAAGTCCTACTTTATTACGGGTATATTTACGAATTCACCTCTTGGAACGTTATTTTGATTATATTGAATATCAACACATTCCTAGATGTCTAAATACATTGACTGACGCCTTAGCTAACTATGTGTTAGACAGACATTTGGGACATTTATAAACCAATCACACATAACATGTATAACACAACACAAAATAAGCCGGTAGAAGCCGTATAGATGTATATAACGATCAAAAGTTTTTACAAAAAGTTTCTGTCAAATGATCAAAATCTCAAAATATGAAGCCTATAGCTTCTACAAAATAGCATCATGGATGACACTCATGATAACACACAAATTCTCGAGCTACCCTACGGAGTAGTCGACTGAGAGACTCGGACACGCCCACAGTATGGCACTGGTAACGTCTCGGGATCTCCCCAATAACATTGTCCAGGACATCCGCGGTCAACTCCTCCAAGTTCTGTTCCATTGCCTCGTAGTCTTCGGCATCCCATCTCGCCACTAGAGCCACTTCTCCTTGCCTTTGAATGGGAGACGTTCCTGGAGGTCAATACGGCCCCACATCTATGTCATAAAAAAGAAATATTTTGATTAGTTCTTGGATAAACATAAAAACATTTCATATCATAAAATTTGCAAAAACATTTAAAAAGAAAAAAATGTGTACTTCTCACCTAAGTCACCCCACTGAGCATCCTCAGGCAGGACCAAATCTGGATCCCCTCGAAAATCCAAACCGACATATGCGTAGTCATCGATCATCAACATCTGGGGCCTCAACCAGTCAAAAAATGAATCATTATACACTATTATAGGCCCTGCTACGTGTCGAGCCATGCGGTCACACCACCTCAGCATCCTCGGATCCTATGGGGCCGGTAAACCCCAATCAACCTGTAGTCGTAGCAGTGGGACCCTCTCGAGGAAGAATGACCCCAAAAGTGACCCGTACCCAAACTACTTCAAGTCACCCCTTCGTCACTTCGTCAATTTTCTCTTCGTACTACGGAGAACTGCATTCGACCAATTGAAAACCTGAGGCTTTGTGCACTCTATGGCGTATTGGAAATATCTCTAGAGAGCCATGTGTGGAGCCGTGCCCCCAGCCATGCATGCAATAGTAAACAAGATGGTCCATAGGGTCAGATCTCAGACCCCCCAAATGGAAACCTTACCCTTTCTTCTCTCTGCCTCGAGAACACAATATTGGCGAACATACTCGCTCATAGGGATTTCTCCGCCTCTACCTCCGGTCAAAGTAGCATGGTATCCATGCCGTGACAACCCTGTTAGAAAATAGATATCCTTGATATCTAGTGTCAACATATGGACTCCCACGTAAAATAGCTGTTGATCCATGTCCCACACGTGGACCAGGTATTCTAACAACCTGAGTTGGGCTCTCATGCCTGAAATCCTGAAAAATTTCAAGAGCCCACATTTCCGGAGGGCATTGACTGTACCCGGGTCATTCCCAACGATGGCATCATCCTCCTCATGTTCTCTTTCCCTCCATTCCAACATCATGATGGTCAAACACCTGCAATAGAGCCATGAGAGGGAAGTCAACAACTTGTTTTAAACTATTGCATAATTTTTATTGAGCAAAACCTCACTTTAAAATCCATTTTTCGGCCCCCGCAGGTGAACCTTTTGCACAGTGCAAGATTCTCGCAGGTGCCCTGAAGCCCACCTGCGAAAATATTAGATTCTCGTAGGTCCCACATGGCCCACCTGAGAGAATGCTTGAGCACATTTTCCGACCCTAAAATGGACTAAAAACCCTAAAAATTGCCAATAAAAACCAAAAATAAACCATGGAAAAGTTGGAGAATCAAGAGATTACCTCGTTGGCTGAAACCATTCGCCAAATGATCGCTTGTGCCTCCCACAATCAAGAAAAGAAATTTGGGGGAAAATGAGGTATGTTGGACAA
Source organism: Picea glauca (assembly GCA_000966675.3). Classification (NCBI taxonomy): domain Eukaryota; kingdom Viridiplantae; phylum Streptophyta; class Pinopsida; order Pinales; family Pinaceae; genus Picea; species Picea glauca. The sequence continues at coordinate 226,048 of JZKD02S1674749.1, forward strand.
GTTTTTGGGCAAAGTAACAATGAAATGGTAAAAATTCCTTTTCACCCATATTTATTCACTTTTTACTATTTCTTATTGATTTTTTATATTATTTGTATTGCCTTGTTTATAAAACCTAATTCCCCAATAGCCTTGTGAGTATGTGTTTTCGCAGATATAGCAACTTTGAAGTTTGAACGAGGGGGTACGGGTTTTTTTTTCTTTTTGTCACATGTACGACTACTTTTTAAGGTTTTTTAGGAAAAACCTCGAGCTTAGTTTTCGTTCGTTCTCGTGCTCGAAAATATATGAGAACGTAACTGAGTATACTTTTTCTCATCTTTTCATACTCGTCATGGTAACACGAAAATGACGAACGTAAGGGAGTATACTTTAAGCTCTTTTCAAGCTCCATAAAAACGAAAATATTGTCGAGCGTTCTTGTTCTTTTCACACTTGTTAAAGTATTTGAAGAAAACGTCCAACAGACGACAGTTTATCATTTTTTCAGTCTCGTCAAACTCTTTTACGAAAAACGAACTTAGAGAGTTCTCTTTAAGTGTTTTACAAACTCTCAAAACATGAAAACCCCCGAGTTTTCTATCCTTGGACTCAATAAACAAACATCGAAAGACCCATAATGGGACTGAACCACTCCTTCCTAGGGTTCGTTAAATATACTCTGAGGGACTTATCCGAAGGATGAGCTTATATCAACAAGCATATGTTATCCTCCTCAAGCTTGTGTAAAAATAAAGAGGTACTCATGAGAAATGGTGGGGGAAATTTTGGGAAAGGGATATGTTTTCGTATTCGTATTAACGACAGTAAGCGTCACTCTTGAACATGACACTCCCTATTCGTCATTTGAATCTGGGTTGGGAAATCCATTTGTTTCTTGTTCGACTTGCTACAAGGTCATATCTTGGGTCATCTTTTAGTTAGTGCTACCAGGTCCTTGGTCGTGTCATTCATATGTTCAAGAGAAGTTTGAGTGAGCCCTCTATTGAGTTGGCCATCCTCAATTGTCCATTCTTACTATGTCGGCCTTCCCTGTGTCCGTTTCAACCCATATTCATACTTTGTTTCACCCTCAAAATCTGTTACTTATTTTGTGTCATTGATGGGGGATACATCAAGGCCCTTTTGTGACGAGTCTTGTTTCGTTGACTCCAACTCATTATCCGGAAATGGGACTTAGAAATCATTTAGTACCTTGGAAACTGCATGCCTTAATGTCAGGTCTCTTCGCTTTCGACATGGGTTTCACATCATTGATCCCTGATCGAGAGATTTTACCGAGTGCTCGACTTCAGCTCATTCATTTGCATTCATTCGGATTGTACTTCGATACCTTGGGAGTCATTGACATCAATGGTGATTTCCCTCGCACTTGTTAACAGTTTTCATCAATGACCAGTGATCAAGTGGTTTCTACCATGTTCGACTTTAGCACATGTAATCGCATGGCTAGATTCGTACTTTCAGGTAACGAGATTGAAGACCCTGGGTCTCATCTTTTTTATCCAGGCTGCGATGGAGTATGTATGATTTGTATCAACACATAGATCCACTTTGTATGTCACGTGGCTATGTCTTAATTCAAGTCTTCTCACATAGATCCATAGTGTATTCCCGGTAGCTATGTAGCATTTTGACGACATGGATCCACGGTGTATGATTGGTGGCCATGACCTACGTTTATGATTCCATTCATTTATGATATGAGCATGGGAATGCCTACCTCATAACTGGTATTATATTCTGCAGATGTTTGGTTGTTTACAGGTTTTCGATTAGGTGCGCTCCTTGTTTCTGACACACACACGCATTTTACAAAGTATTTTGGCTATCACAAGTTCCAGCCTCATACTTTGGGGGGCATTCTGTTACACATTCTTTTGGTCACTCTGGTGATGTTTCTACAAGTGATGTATTCAGGCTCCCACAAGGACTTTTTGCCTGAGAATAGTGACTGTTGTCTTTTTCCAAAAAACACATTTTTAATATGAGTTCGTAGGCTGCCTATGTTTTAGGGTGCGAAAATCCTTCAATCTTGCAGGCAATCCAAACTTAGGGTGTGAACTATTTGCAATCTACTCTATAGGTAGGGTGCAAACCTGTTTGAAAGCTTGGAAAAGAGAATAGGTCACGAAGGTTCTAGAAGGGAATCTTCTAGAAAATGAGTTGGCATTCGCATGGTTGGCATCCTACTGACTTTTCAGATTTGGTGGGATCATCCTCATCCATTTAACCATCTCTCCTTCTCCTATATATTGAAAGGTTTCTCATGGAAAAGGTTAAGCAAGATTGAATGAAGAATTGTGTGAAGAAATTTGCTTGGATAGAAGCTTGAAGACTCTATTTGGTCTATCAAGTTGTATTGGATCTTCTTCATGCAAATGTAGAGCAAGTGTGTGTGTTGGAACCAAGGGTCACTGAAAGGAAGCTTGCGACAACAAGACAATATGGTTGTATCTTCTACTTTCATTTAATATAATACAACGACATGTTCCTTTCTCATAAAATCACTCTTATTTTATTGCATAACTCCTTGATCATATGCATAGGTTGACATTGAATATACTTTTCTATCTTCATTTGGGTTGGTTTGTGTAGCCTTGGACCTGATTTCACAAGAGCACCGGAGCGAAGTGGGAACAAAAAAGACCTAAGGAAGTGATATAAAGGTATGTCACTCATTCCTCCTTAGTAGTAGATTCAATGACTATAACTTAGAGAAAGAGTCATGTCCTATCTTGTTTTGTTCTAGATCCAGGTGAATCTAGGGCGATCTGTTAGTGTCTGCACCTACCGATTTATCCGATAACACCTGGTGATATCATGGCTTGGCATGGGGGTGGACAGAGTTCTAATAATGAATTCCTCTGAGCCTATGGTTGGGTGGAAAGATGAACACCCATAGTCAGTTAGTTGGCTACCACCTGTAATAGATAAGTAATCACATATCTTGTGTATTTAAGTGATACTGCGAATTAAAGTTGGATATCCTATGAATGTTGTAGGGATATATATGTTTTCTTAATGATTTATAATGCATCCCATTTTGGTGTCTTCTTGATTGTATAATTAGACAAGTAGGAAATTATATGGATGGGATATGTTTTATATTCGTAAATGCTTGTGTCATGTGGGGCTTAAGCTAGAGCCACGAATTGTGAGTTCGTCGACCTTGGGCATAGTTTCATGTACGCATGTCAACCTCCTAGTTGTTTTGAGTCCCTTGGAGGATGGATTCCGTTAAAGCTCAAGAGAGATAGTGAACATATGCACAGGCTCTCTGCAAAGAAAAGAGAGACCGAGAACCACTTAAGTTCTAGAGTTGAGGAATGAATGTAAGGGGTGCATGGAAGGATTCTTTCAAGTGTTACGTTCAAGAGAAAGAACAACAATCTCTTAAGCCTTTCAAAGCTAACAAAGCTCAGGAAAAGGGAAGGCTCCTTTGTTCGAATGACGAACGAACGAGAAACTATTTGGAAAGAGCCAAGGTTTGTTGCGACCGTTGGATACAGAAAGGAGTGCGGGAGTTAACCCCTTGAGTCCTCCGGACTTCGCGAGTTCATCGAACTATGAGTTCGTCGTAAGGGAAGTAAAAATCCCCGAAGTCCCGAAGTTAATCTAGATCGTGGACCTCTGGATCCGTCAGGATCCTTCTCGACCGTCTGATATATGAGATTCAGAGTTCGTGCTTCGAGAGAGTCGTGTTTTGGAGTGACCAAAACCCTGAAGGCGAAGTTACATAGCACTTAGGATACACTCACAAAGTTACTGAACACTATGTAGCTCAGTAAGGAGTGCTTGAGCGAAAGTTGCTAGGAGGGAACATATATTCCTTTAAGGAATATAAGGGATAGAGACCTTTGAGGTCCGAGCAGTTGAAGCTCATAAGAGATAAGTGCTTTTCAGAAGTGTAGGCGAGGTCCAAGAGACAAAATCGTAGGAGGAACAAAGGCCAAGGCCTTTGAATACTTAGAAAATCCTCTAAGCTAGAGGAATTCAAAATCTCAGGAGGAGGAGCGACAACAGCCGTCAGATCAGTTGTGGAGAGGATCCTGGACCATTAGATTAATGTCCAGTTAACAAAGGAAGTGTAGAGGAGAGGAACAGATCCCATATGTTAGATTTTACCGTGAAGGACCAGTAACCATTGGATCCAGAAGTAAATGCACTATACTTAACCCTTGTGTGCGTAGGAGAGTGGACTTGTCAAAGTCCCGAAGTCCCGAAGTAAATTGGGACCGTCCATCATCCAGGACGACAAGTGTTGTAAGATCCACAACTTCGGAGGATTGTGGACAAGGAGGAGAAAAAATAGTCGGAGTAAATCCTGACCGTTGATTGCTTGGGGGCACTCGTCAGCATATCAATGACTCTGGAGAAATCACTTCGAGAGTTTTCGATTAAGAGTTGAAACTCCCGAAGCCTAGAGAGCCAGAGCCCAGAAGTAAATCTCAATTATTAGATCGAAAGGGAAATGTGGTGGAGATCCATTGTCCTCGGGTGCAAGTAAAGATTGAGATTTGAGGTTCCCGAGTCCCGGAGAGCCAAAGGACCGAAGGGCCGAAGCTTTGAAGTGCTGAAGGGATGAAGTGTCGAAGATTCGAAGAGATCTGGACCATCAGATCTAGAGGATAGGTGGTGTGAATCTTTGGATTCCGGGTGAATACCTGAAGTAAACATCAACCGTCAGATCGTCCGAAGTAGATTTGAACTATTAGATCTAGAGGAAAGGTGGTGGGAATCTATGGATTCCAGGTGAAGACTCGAAGTAAACATTGATCGTCGCATCATTTGAAGTAAACCTCAAGTGTTGGATTGCCAAAGTGAATCTGAGCCGTCAGATCAACAACTTCGAGAAATCCATTCGAGAGTTTCTACGTTGAGATCTGATATTCACGAAGTTCGAAGTCCTGGAAATCCGAAGTGAATCCCAATCATCCAATCATTAGAAGTAGATCTGAGCCATCAAATCACCCAAAGTAAATCTCAAGCATTGGATTGCCACGGTGAATTTGAGTCGTCAGATACTGTCTATTCAGGAGAAGGTAAGATTTGAGAGTTGAGAATTATGAAGCCCGAACTTCCAAAAATCTGAAGTAAATCTCAGTCGTTCGATTAGCCGAAGTGAAGTTGAGTCATTAGATCGTCTGAAGTGAATATCAAGCATCAGATCACCTGAAGTGGATGTGAGCCATCAGATCCAAAGGAGACGTGGCGAAAATGTGAGAACTCAAGATAAAGATCTAAAGTAACTCATAGCCGTTAGATACAAGGGAGACGTGGCAAAAATCTGAGAACTATGGATAAATATCTGAAGTAATTCGTATTCATCTGATCTAAGGGAGACGTGGAGCGAATCTGTGGACTTCGGGTAAAGACCCGAAGTAATCCTCGATCGTCAGATCAAGAGGACACACATATGTGGATTACATCCTCTGGATAAAATCCATTGGGAAAAAGGGTGGAATTTGAGATTTGAGATCTCAGAAGTCCGAAACCCGAAGGAGACGTCGATCGTTGATTGAGAAGAGGGCCATAGGAACATTGATCCAGTAGAAATATCAACCACCTGAAGTAAAGGTAGGACCTTTGATCTAGTTGAAATATCAACCATCCGAAGTAAAGGCAGGGTCATTGATTAGGAGGACAAGTGTCTCCAGATCGTCAACTTGAAAGATTGAAGTTTGATTCAAATTGCCTTTGGTCGCATCCAAAATCACGCGGTCCCGTAAGGTCATCACACAAGGTCACATCAAGAAGGGGCTTATCCAGAAAAGGAGCTAACATCCAGTACTCTGAGATTTTGCAGGGGAGAAAAAGGGAAGGTCGTGGGTGCCATTAAACCTGCACCAAGAAGCTGAAAGGTTCTATGTTTAATTACAGAATGAGACCATCAAGGTCTCAGAGAGTTGTTTGGATTTATAATCGAAGATCCTTGACCCGGAGGTCGGACTAGTTCCTCGAGTTCCCAATTTAGAAACCATGAATGGAGATTTTGTCCTTTAAGAAAAGCGAAAATTTTTATGCCCCGTCATGGGTGTGTTACAATAGCTTCCTGAAACTGATACGAATCCATGGTCGTACCTTTCTACAATGACTGATCCCAAAATATTAAGTTTTTGAGGAAATGGCTCACATGAGACATAAATCGACCCATTCTGCAAGTGGGTTTTCAATCGTTTTCTCATAAAGTAATTCGGAATATTGGCTCCTGAAATTGATATGAATTTTCACTTAAAGTGCCCTTTCTGTCGTGAGTTCTTAATTTTTCACTTCCAGATTGAGAGTAAATTTTTAGGGGTTCTTAGAAATAGTCGGAGGGATGGATAGGACAACTATTATATAGTCAAACTTGGTGGTAATCCTCACACCATACAATTATTTTAATTGGAATCCCAAGGCGACATTCCAACTCAAAAGAAAAGAACTGTATAATTTGACGTTGGCAACAGAAACAGAACCTACATCAGTGATTGATAAGATGAGATGGGTGAACCGTAAGGATGAGGCCACAAGACTACTTCTTGAGTTAATATCCACTGATTTATGGTTTCATGTTTCTACATGCAATACTCCAAATGAGATCTGGACCACCCTAGAAGGACTCTTTGGAAAGCAGGATGAGATGCGAGGTCATATGCTTGAGGTAGAGTTGAATACCTTAGACCCTAAAAGTTTTGATAATATACATGATTTCTTTACTAAATTTAAATCTTTGTTATTGATCTTGGGTGAATGTGGTATTGACAAGTCTACATAAGAGAAACAACTTATTCTAACAATCTTGGCTAAGATATGACCAGAATATGTTGTATATGTCTCCAATTTCCATTCTGGTAGATGTCTTTTTCGCACAAATTGGAAAATGCCTATGATGGCTTAGTTCATTGAGTTTCTCACACAAGAGCAGACAAAACCCATACAGATGGGCCTCATTAAGGATCCCAAAGCACATGCACTCACCATGGATGATGGAAAATGACCATCCAAACAAAATGGGAAGGAGAAACAGAACGAGAAGGAGGGATATTCCAAACCCTTTAATGATTCTTCAGGTTCCAAAGACTCTTTAGATTCAAAGAAGAAGAAGGGAAAGAAGTGCACTTAATTCAATAAACTGAATCATGAAGAATCTGGATGCATGAAGAAACATATCAATCTTATGGCACATGCACTTCAGTAGAACAACCTTGGAAACTTCATTCCAGAGGGAGTCAAGAAGAAAAAGGAAGAATATCATACTCCTAAGAAAGGTATTCATCATGCTCTTGTTGCAATTAATTCCTCATATGCTTCATGGATTATAGATTCTGGTGCATCCCGTCATGTGGCAATGAAAGAGGAAGTTATCTCTTCTTTGAGTCCATGCTCAAGACCCCCTATTCTCATGGGGGGTGATACTCCAGTAGAAGGAGAAGGGAGAGTGGAACTCCACAATGGAATTTTTGAGAATTTTCTACATGTTCCAAATATTTCTATGAATCTTATATCAGTTTATTAGATCACTCAGAAAAGGTAAAAAGGTTGAATTTACATCAGATTCAGTTTCAGTAATTGACATGCATGACAATTCCATCATTGCAATTGGTGAGGTGGATCACAAGTCAAGGTTGTATAAATTCACTAAGTTTTCTGACGATGACTCATCTTTTCTACTTACACATAAGGAGAGTACTTTGCATGCACCTCGAGTGCAACATGCATATACTCTTTTTCTTCCATCAGTTTCAAACATTAGAGACGATTCCATACACTTAGATTATGTACATGGAAATAAGCAGGTAGTACAGCCAGATAAGAAGCCAACATTGAAGCTTCAATAGATTCCCAAGAAGTCACAGTTCACACTTTAGGCAACAAACAACCTTGCAGGGAATCCATTGGATTCGAGGAGGACTCGATCTCGGCATGAGGAACCTTCTCATTAATTTTCAGCTTTAGAACTTGCGATGCCCATGCATTGCTATATGGTTCAATCTATTGATCCACATAACTATAATAGGGTTGTGGGAAATCTATTATGGAAAGAAACCATGCAGAAGGAGTATGACTCACTCCTATAGAACCAGACTTGGAATCTGGTTCCACTTCCACCAGAAAGGAATATTTTCAGGTGCAGATGGGTCCACAGAACCAAGAGGTACAAGGCTATACAGGTTTCCAAAGGACTTCAGTAGATCCATAAAGATTTCTACATCTTCACGAAGACTTTCAGTGAGAAAAAGTTTCATACTTTGTGGTATCGTCTTGCAGCGAATAACACAGTTGCATAGCAATTGTCATTTTCTTATTTTGATTCGTTATCTTTTGAGGGGGGGTTTTGTTCCCACGTGGTTTTCCCTCTTTCCTCATTTTTATTCAGTGTTCATTAGTTGCATTGTACATGAGTACCTAATATGGCCTAGTATTTGGGACTCATTTTTTACTCCATAGTGATGTTCAGGGGGGGTGTTGGAGAAATTTCTATTTTCGGCACACTAGTTCAATGGGAGTAACACTAGTTTAGTGGGAGTTAACTGACTAGTTATATTTTCGACTTTCTAATCTTAGACCATCACTATTATGCATGCATTCCTAATTATAGGATGTCATTTCCTATATGAGTGAAGATCACTCACTCATTGATAATATGCATTGATTCTCATTCTTCATTGTGTATCTCTCTTCCTTTTGTTGATAAGCTTTGTTTGTGTATGCTTTAGCTAGATCTCTTGTGCAGGTTTCCATGAAACATTGACACTTTATTCCATTTTTTGATACAAGCCTTTGTGTATTTCAGCCTTTGGATGAATTTTTACATCTGGGTGCCATGGAGGTTTGGTTGACTGTTCCACCATATAGACATCATTGGTAGAAATTTTGGGCTACGCGTCCATAATTTTTCAAATATGAAAGGATTTGGTCTATGGGTTGATTGAGACTGCTAGCTTACTAGGATCGACCAGTGGTCCAATCCTTGGTAAGGGAGAATTTCTGCCACCAGTCCCTGAGCGTACTGAAAGAACCTTTCTGAGACTAAGTATCTATCCAATCTATCTGTTACCTGTTTCAACCCCTCTCTTCGATTGTTCAAGGTGAAGATGCCTCCTTGGGTTGGTAGGTCGACCATTTTTTACTTCTATATCCTTTCTTTGAACCTTTTATTCTCTGATTCCATCTTTCTTACCCCTCCCTTTTTCACTTCCAGGGATTTTATGAGGTTAAAATCCCTCCCTATGATCTATTGCTTCTCTTGAAGTTGGTTCCCCAACTAGTCAAAAGATTCTATAAATTCTCTTTTTCCCTCCTAGTCTGGGGGTCTGTATGCGTTCGAAATGTAGCCCTGCTCCCCTGATCTTAGGTCTTGAAAATGGATTGTTAGGATTCTCTAGCGATGGAGCACTATTTCTACCTTCAGATTTTTTGGATTCCATAGGGTCGCTAGGCCCCCCTGAGGCCCCTTCTACTTCTATACATGTTATGAATAAATTTGTAAATACAGACATAAACAAATCTCCCTAGTTTGGGAACTCGAAACTAGAACAAAACCAGACAGAACACACCCCTTTCCTTAGATTCAAATGAAATTTCAAAAAGGATAAAAAAATCATACCTTTTTAATTGACATTTGTCCTTATTGATTATAGTTGTAAGCTTGATGAATTGCTTTCTAGAAACAGAGACATGTAAAAAGGATCAAATAGAACCAGTGAAAGTAATAAGCATGCATATATTTCAATGAATCTATGTAAATAGACAAAGAGAAATACAAATAAAAACCATTGAAAACCTTTATTAGAAAAGGAAAATGTATAATTGTATTAATAAATGAAGAAGTAGTTTACAACCAAGCCTTGGCATTGACAAACTCCTTCCAACAGTTCAATGTTCCAACACCCAAGTGGCCTCCATTAATGCCATCACCATCTCTTGAACACTTTAGCCCAAAATTTCTTAGGACGAAAATGAAGTTCACAAACTTTCAATTACAAACTAGGATCTATTCTCAATTCACCATTATTTTATTACTCTTCACTTATTATCCTTTCCCTTTAGAAGATGCCTCCATTTATAGATTGGAGAGGAATCCATGAGGAGGTTAGGATTTCACTAAATTAGGTGAGATGGGTGAGATCCAAACCGATCGACAAACAACTCATCATCGAAACTTCTCTTCTGTAAGATTCGAGAATTTCTTATTTTTTCCCATGTACAAAGGTTGTCGCACCCTTAAACCTAAGCAAAATGTGACAATGTCGCACCTTCCAATGATGCAACATGCGACAAGTAAATTTGTCTCACCTTGCTAGAAATAAAAAAACAACAACTATGTAGTTTAGGGATTTTTTAGAGTTGATCCTTCTCAAGAAGACTTTCTCTCAGTTTTCTTCCAAATTTCTATGATTTAGATGTCATAGAATAGGCAGTATCACTTACTATGACAAAATCTTGTATAACAAAATGCCCCCCAAAGTATGAAGTTAGAAGAGATGATAGCTGAAATACTTTGTCATATGGGTATTGGAAACAAAGAATGCACTAGTTGGATCCCTGCCAATAACACAAGGACATTGCAACACAATGTTATATCATCACTGAGATAAGAATTTCCATACTCATAATACAAATGAAACTAAGCATGGATGCTAACAAATACATTGTAGATCCATGATCGTATTTACTAATGATATGGCCACCAGAAATACAATGTGAATCCATATCGCCATAACTTGAATGGATTCATAGCCATAAGAATATACACTGTAGATCTACGAATAGTAACATAGCCATAGACCAATACACTGTGAATCTATGTGACAAAATTACTCTAGTGATTTCCATTGCAGCCCGTGGAACTAAATATTCAAAGGAAGGTCTCCAAGGTCTTCATCTTGTCTTTGATTCCAAAGTACGATTCTAGCCATGTGAATAAATGTCTTGACGTCGAACATGGTAGAAACCACTTGATTACCGGTCATTGAGGTATACCATTAACAAGTGCGAGGGAAATAACCATTAATGTCAATGACCCCCAAGGTACTGTAGTACATCCCTTCGAATGTGAATTAATGAGTTGAACTCGAACATTCAAGAGAATATTTTGATCAGAGAGCAATGATGTAAACTCCTTGTCAAAAGAGAAGATACCTTCCATTGAGGCATGTGGGTTCTAAGGTACTAAAATGCTTCTAAATCAACTTCCTAGATGATAATTTGGTGTTGATAGGAAGTAATTCTTCGCAGGAGGGCCTTGATGTATCCCCCATCAACGACACAAAACACTTACAATATTTTTAGTAAAATCACAAAGTAATTTCAGGACTGACTCAAGGATGGCCAACGAAATAGGAGGCTTAAAGGAATGCATAATTTGACTGACACAATAGAAGAATTCTTGGTTGAACTTCTCTCGAACATTGACATAAATGAGGTCTTGGCAGCACTGACTTAAAATAAAAGATCATAAGGAAAAATTTCACAAAAATAGCATGCTTGACAAGAGACAAGTGGATTTCCAACCTTTGACGCAAAATGTGAAATACGTCATGTTCATGAGCGACTATTGCCATTAATATAGATTCAATTACAGATTCCCTTCCCAATTTCCCCCCCACCATCCTTGGCGAGTACCTCTTTATTTTTTAATGATCTTGAGGAGGATAACAAATGATCATTGTATAAGCTCGTCCTTCGAACAAGTCCCTCAGAGTATTTTTAATGAACCCTATGAAGGAGTGGTTCGGTCCCATATGGGTCTTCCAATGTAGGTTTTACGAGTCCATAGGAAGGAAACTTGGTGGTTTTTCATATTTAGAGAGTCTGAAAATCACTTAAAGAAAACTCCAAAAAGGTCCTTTTCGTAAGTTTAGTCTCCCAAGCCCAAAAAAGTATAAAACAATTCAAGGGAGAAATCTTCTAGCGAATACTAATGTATTCCTAGAGAATACCTTTTTCGTAATTAATCTACTCGGCCCAAAAAAGGGGTAAACTTACTTTGAATAGACGTTCCTTTGAAAACAAGCATGGCGCTTCAAGTCGTTTCACAAGTGTGAAGGAAGAACGTTCACTCAGAAACCCTTTCATGTTTAGGGAGTCTGAAAAGAGATTAAAAGAGACTCCAAAGAGTTTTCGACGTAATGTCCAAAGGTTTCGAATGGGACCCATGGATAGTTGGTACTTTTCCCCTAGCTGCATAATGGAATCTAGTGGCTTAACTCTGGCATGATGTCCAATGGCTGGAGACATGCCCCCCCAAACTTTGTTTCATCCACCGACTCTTCTTCTATCGCTAATTTATATACCCAATAGACCCTTGGTTACTAATAGAAAAAATGTTAACCGAAGGGGGAGGAAGAAAAGGATCAACTGACCGAAGTGAATGAAATGAAGTTTCAATTACGAGTTTTAATATAAGACTTGACTCAACGGGAGAGGCGACTGCTTCATTTTTTAATGAGCTTGATGCAGGAAAAGAACTATGCTCATGATTAGTTTTCTCATTTTTTAACGATCTTGACACAGAAATGAGAACTATGATCGTGATCGGTTTCATTTTTAACAAGATTTAAATCGAAAATAAACTATGCTCTTGATCATAGATTTCATTTTAACAAAATCTTGAAACTAGAAACTATTTTTGAGGCCCTCTCTTTCATTTTTTAACGAGCTTGACACGAAAACATGAACTCTACTCGAACCTGGTTTCTTTTTTTAACGATCTTGAAATCAACAAATAAAATATTCTCAAAGACCTGTACTTGATCATGGCTTCCAAGAGGATAATTCTCTGAAAGGAACGCATGTCAAGGGACAAACCTCGATCATGGATTCCAAGATATCTTCGCTAGATGGAAGAACAACCCTCTGGAAGGAATACATGTCGAGGGCCGCGATAGGTGTAGGGAGATCAATCTCTAATAGCCTTATCAAAGAGATCACCATGTCAACTACTGGATCTAAATTAGGAGAAGGGATAAATTTCCTCTCATTCGAAGTTGAATGCATGGGACAGGTTGCAACATAATTGATCTGCGACAGGGCAGATGATGCTAGCATGTAAGGACCATTCAGGGAAGTTGGATGGTTGGCCATCATATGAGGGCCAATGAATGAAATTTGTTCTATGGTCACTATGTTTCCATTATGAAGGAAACACATCACTCGAAAGAGTGTGGACATAAGAGCCTTCATGACATAAACATAGTCTCACCTGAGGAGAAAATTAAAATCCAAGGGGTGGTGGAATACCATCACATCAATGTAGACCATTTCCCCCCAAAGTAATATGAAACTCAGGAAGGATCCCTAAAGGTTGATTGAACCTTTTGTTAAAAGGAAACAAATTTTGAGTCATCAGTGCAAGATGAGGTGAACTAAGAGATTTCCAAGCATTCGAGGATAGGATGCTAACAAAAGCTCCCTCGTCTATTATAGTGTTAGGAATATTCCTACCACAAACCTGAATAATATTTTAAAAGGCGTGTAAGAAGGAGGAGGAGGTTCTGTTAGAGCATTCCAATCAATGGTAATCACATTGCTTGTAGGGGGTGTCATTGGAAATGGTGGAATTCCCCCTTGTCTAGAAGAATCCACAATAACAAGAAATACCTGAGCAACATTGTCACTCTTCGAAGGGGGAGCGCGATCGATCTAACGAGAGATCAAATTGACCACTTGGGTTTCACTCTTCAATGGAAGAGTGGGATCAACCGATGATGGGATCAGATCGATCACTTGGGTTTCACTCTTTAGTGGAAGAGTGCGATTGATCAATGACAGAATCAAATTGATCAATTTATCAACTGAGTCAACTGAGGATGAAACCAAATTGACCATTTGATCAACCAGACTAACCGAGGATGGAACCAGATTGACCAGTTTATCAACTAATTACAGGTTAGGAGAGAGTTTATGGTAATTTGTTGATGGTCATCGATTTTTTTTTTCAACATATATGAAGCTTCATCCATGCAAGCACAAAGGTAGGTGTGGTGCAACTCCTTACATAACAAGCAAGGAAATTTTACTTTACACTTCTTACCTCCAACCTGATTACTAGTCGATGGGTTGTCACCAACATGACCTGCAGTGGATGATGACATAGATTGAGAAGAAACCCGAGACCACACTTCTACAACCTTGGGAATATCAGGTCAATCCTTGAGAAGGTGATCACCCTTGCATAGCCTGCAAGGGAATTTGGGTTTGTGAGTTTTGGTGACAGGTTTCTCAATGTTTCCAGCCTGATCAACAATAACTGGTTGCGTGATATTTTGTTGATTTTTCCTCTTCTTGTTCTTCTTTTTCTTCGTCTTCTTAATCTCATGGTTACTAGAAGTGAGGATTTCACTAGGTGAAGAAGAAAAAAAAAAGAACATGCAACGAGTGAATACGACAAAGGATCAACATGAGGTGAACATTCTTGAGGACATTCTTGAGAGGGAGGGTGTGCATTTGAAACACTAGGCACATTTGGAAAAACTGGAGTGGAAAAGAACCACATTGGGAACCCTATGGTGAGTCCCAATAAACTCAAAGTAGCAATGTAAGGAGGACAAACATTTCCAATAGAAGGAAAGACGAAAGGTTCCCTGGGAAAATGGGTTCATTCGTTGGGAGCTTTAGGAACTAACGTCATAGAGGGGAATTCAATCTAGAGTTCACTAAAACAAATATCACTGATCCAAAATGGATCCAGGAATAAAAATGGGTCCAGGGAGGCCTAAAAATTAAATTTCTTGGAGTCGGTAGAAACCAACTCCATTGCATCCATCTCGTGGCGTTGATTTCGACCATATAATGTTTTCCTCAAACATACACTGTATGCGAAAATTATCACATTCTGATCAAATTCCCAAACAGGCAAAAAAAGTCAACTGGTCAAAGTCAATGCTGATGTCAACAGTACGACAAGTGACGCCAGCATGACATCTTCATGTTGACGTGGAATAACCAGGAGGTGACACGTGTCACTAGGATTCAACATTTTTGGGCTGAGTTGGCACATGTATGGATTTGACACATGGCACTGTACGGATGCCACGTGGCAGTCCGTATAGTTATGTGTCCCAATGATAGGTTGACACGTGGCAGTACGAATGACAATTGGACCTGTATGAAAGGTGATGTGGCAGGTGACTGTGCAGTATGGATGATATGTAGCATGTACAAAGATGATGTGGTAGGTATGGCAATGTGACACATGGCAGGTATGGTGGTGATGTGGCAGTGCTGACTAGGCAACTGACTAGACCGATGCATCAAAAGTACGAGCCAATCCTTGGGTGACACATGGCCCAATCAAAGGGTGCCACGTGGCACCCCAGATTTGGCCAAGGTTGGATGGGTAATAGGTTTTTTTTGTCTCTGGGGGAATCAAACCCGTGATCTCCGAGCTGGGCAATGATTTAACAAATTTGGCGCTAACCAACTCGTGTGGCTTGTTTGTGCTTCGACGCAATATACATTTATGTTTGTGTTGGCGACATTTTAGGGATAAGCCTCGGTCGACGGGGGCAAGCTTTGACCGACCAGGGGCCTAACCAACGTGTGGGCGTGTGGTAAACAGAGCCATGGCCATATGGCCATTCAAACGACCAAGGGACAATTTTAGGGGGCTAAGGACTAGGTGCATGCTAGGCCAAGGAAACATGGAACAATTCCATATGACCAGGGGCCCGAAATTGGGGGGTTGTGCCCATATTTTGCCCAATTTTTGGTTTTGAACTATATTGTATATTTTTATTGATTTTTTAGCTATTTTTGGGAGATTTTGTCCCTGATTGGCGGATCTGGAGCCCTTTTTTAGGCTAGATCTTGGGAGGAAGATGGGAGGTTGTTGCCAAATTCAAACCTATAAAAGCCATAGGTTCTTGGAATCCTTAGGGAGGTTTATAAGAGGATAAATGTTGAAGAATTGAGAAGCCAAAGACAACTTTATGCAGGGAAGCCATTGAGGAGAGGAACTTTGCAGGTCATTTTCGGTAGCTTCGCTCAACCGTTTTTAGTGCCGTCAATTGTTGTAATTTTGAAGCTTTAAAGAGAAATAATAAATCCTCACCCACTAAGACAAAGGCCCAGAGACGTAGGTGATATTGCCGAACTCCATTAACAATTTTGTTGTTATGGTTTGTTGATTCTTGTGCTTACTTTCAGATATGAATATCTTATTATGGCTGCCATGTTATATCATTGATTCTTCCTCTTTCTTCAATTCCTAAATGGTTAATGAACTCATGCTTTAAAAAATTAATCATAGTGTTTAAAAGATATTTTTGGATCAAGTGGTATCAGAGTAGGTTGATGGTTGGTTTTTGAGTTTGCATGATTACCAGGGAAAAGCTAAATCGTGGTGAAGGTGAGCTTGTTTAAGAGAATCCTGAGATTGTATCGAGAAAGAGAACTTCTCAAAGTGAGAATATGGCATCAGAAGAGCGAATTTATCATGACGAGATAGAGTTTCAAAAGAATTTCTTTACCATGTCGGAGATGGTAAAGGTTTTATATGATGATTACTTGGAGCGAAAAATATCGATTCTAAGAGAATCTTCAAAGGCCAAAAATGAAGCAGGAGAAGATCCTCCTAAAATTCCTCATTCACCTCCTTCTTCTCCATCAACTTATTCTTCTTCTTCTTCAAGTACAAGTTCCAAATCCACCGCAAGAAAACATTCCCATAAACATAAACAATGTATGCCTTTACTTAAGCTTGATGTGAAGTTTGAATTACCTATGTATGATGGTGAAGTCAATGCAGAGAGGCTTGATAACTAGGTTAGACAGATGAAAGTTTATTGTAGTGTGTAGAAAATCAAAGATGAGGCAACTCAAATAAAATTGGCATCGCTTCGACTTGCAGGCACAACACTCATCTGGTGGAAAAGCAAGTTGCAAAATGGCACACAACAAGTGGGTAATGTATTTCCATCATGGAAAGTTTTTGTTTCTGCACTTAAAAAACAATTTTATCCTTTGGGTTATAAAGAGAAGGCTTTAATTGAATGGAAAGGTCTTAAACTAAGAAAGGGACAAAGAGTGCAAGAATGCATCGATGAATTTTGTTAGATGGAATTAATGTTAGACATTCCATTACATACCCAAGAAACTCTTATGAACTATATATGAGGTTTACCTGCACAGATTCGTAACACTGTATTTATGTTTGGACCTACTAATCTTGATGAGGTTTTTGTTCAAGCAACATACATTGAAGCAAAGAAAACAAGAGTTGGTGTATCAGGGAACCGTTTTCGAGGAAAGAGGACAAAAGAAAGGGGAATGGAAAGAAAACAAATTCAGTGACAAGAAAGGAAGAGAATCTCTCTTGCAAGAATTGCAAGAAAGAAGGGAATGATGATGACCATTGATGGCAATTACATCCCGAGAAGAGACCGAAGTGGTTCAAATAAAGGAAAGGGAGGAAAACAGTTGCAATAGCAACACGACCAACATACTTGAGATCAGATTCGGGTGATGAGTCTAAAATCACAACAGTTGGTTTGACAGGTAAAATTGTTGATGGATATGATTCTAGAAGTAAATTGTTTCACATAAGGGTCATAATGAAGCATACTAAGGTCGACACATTGATATATAGTGGATCTCAATCTAACTTGATTTCAGAGGAAGTGGTTAAACAATTGGGATTAAACACTCAGATGCATCATAAACCTTACTCACTTAAATGGATAAGCAACAATCATAAATTACACATAACAAGGCAATGCACTTTAAAGTTTGCAAATTCATCAAAGTTTGTGGATGAGGTAACATGTGATGTGGTGCCATTCAATGAATGTGGAATGGTCTTGGGTAGTCCTTATTTGTATGATCACAAATCAATCTTCTATAGGGAACAAAATCAATATCACTTAACCAAAGAAGGCAATGAATATGTTGTACATGCTCATCACTTAAAAGAAAATCAATCTCTTCAAACAATGGGACAATTAAGGAAGGCAACTCATGCAAGAAAAACACCTATAATTGTGCCAAATCAAGCAATTGATCTTAAGCATGAACATGATATGATTGTAGAATGGAAGTTCAATCATACTTTGCTTCAAGATAAGCTAATGTCGTGCAAGTACTACAAACATATTATCTCGTTTGCAGACATATTTTTGATGTTATCATTGCTAATGTTTTCAACATGGATGGTAGTGGCTTTAGTAATATGTGACATAGTACAAGTGGCTAACAATATGCTGTTAGTTGTCATGGTTGTTTTGTAATTGATCTTGATGAGACAGGTGCACAAGAGAGAGTTTAAAGACAAAGAAAAAGTGGGGTGGCCTATCGTGCACTTGATGACTGGTTAGTACCCTTTTGGGGGACCAAAAAGTCTTAGTGGGGAGGCGTGATCCAAAATGGATCCATGAACCAAAATGGGTCTAGGAAGGCCTAAAAATCAAAGTTCTCATAATCGGATGAAACCAACATCATTGTGTTCGTCTCGTTGTGTTGATTCTGGCCATATAAGTTTTTCCTCAAACTGACACCGTATGTGAAAGTTATCACGTTCTGATCGGATTCCCAAACAGGCAAAACAAGTCAACTGGTCAAAGTCAACGCTGACATTAGCAGTACGATAGGTGACGTCAGCATGACATCATGATGACATCATCATGCTGACATGGAGTCACTAGGAGGTGATATGTGTCACTCATATTCATCATTTTTTGGATGAGTTGGCACCTGTACGGATTTGACATGTGGCACTGTATGGATGCCACGTGGCACTCTGTACAGTGATGTGGCCCAATGATAGGCTGACATGTGGCAGTACGAATGACAGCTGGACCTGTATGATAGGTGACGAGGGCCAATGACAAGATGACACATGGCAATATAGATGACAATTGGACCTGTACGGTAGGTGACATGGCATGTGACTGTGCAGTACAAATGACACGTGGCATGTATGGAGATGACGTGGAAGGTACAATAGTGCGACACATGGAAGGTATGGTGGTGATGTGGCATGTACGGGGGTAACGTGTAAGTGTTGACTAGGAATCTAGCTAGACCGATGCATCAAAAGTACGAGCCAATCCCAGGGTGACACGTTACCCAATCATAGGGTGCCACGTGGAACCCCAGATTTCGCCAAGGTTGGCTAGGTAAACGGTTTATTCTTCCTTCAAGGGAATTGAAATCGCGACCTCTAGGCTGGGCAACGATTTAACAAACCAAGCGCTAACCAACTCTCCTATACGTGTGGCTTGTTTGTGATTCAGGGAAATATACATTTACATTTGCGGTGGCACCATTTTAGGGATAAGCCTCGGTCGGCGGGGCCAACCTTGACCAACCAGGGGCTTAACCAACATGCGGGCACATGGGAGCCAAAGCCATGGTCATATGGCCATTCAAACGACCAAGGGTCGAGTTTAGGGGGCTAAGGACCAGGAGCATGCCAGCCTAAGGACACATGGAACAATGCCATATGACCAGGGGCCCGAAATTGGGGGGTTACACCCATATTTTGCCCAATTTTGGGTTTTGAACTATATTGTATATTTTTATTGATTTTTCAGCTGTTTTTGGGAGATTTTGTCCATTATTGGAGGATCTGGAGCCCTTTTTGAGCCCAGATCTTGGGAGGAAGTTGGGAGGTTGTTACCAACTTCAAACCTATAAAAAATAGAGGTTCTTGGAAGCCTTAGGGAGGTTTAGAAGAGGAGAAATGCTAAAGAATTGAGAAGCCAAAGACAATTTTATGCAGGGAAGCTATTGAGGAGAGGAACTTTGCGGGCCATTTCCGGGAGCTTCGCTCAATCATTTTCAGTGCCGTCAGTTGTGTTGGGTTCTTGAGGTCTAGCAGAACACAACCATACTAGTTGTAATCCATTTGATACTTTTTTGATGTACTTTTGAATATTTGAAGAGAAATACGAAATCCTCTCCCACTGAGACAAAGGCCCAGAGACGTAAGCGATATTGCCGAACTATGTTAACAATTTTGTTATTATGGTTTGTTGATTCTTGTGGTTACTTTCAGATCTGCATATATTATTATGGCTGCCATGTTATATCATTGATTCTTCCTCTTTCTTCAATTCCTAAATGGTTAATGAATTCCTTCTTTAAAAACTTAATCATAGTCTTTAAAAGATCTTTTCGGATCAATCACACACGATCAAAGTCTACGGGAAACAAGAAGTCATGTGAATAGGTGGGGTCAATAGGAGGAATCTCATAGGAGTGTCAATTCGTCACAACTCGCGATATATTGTAGGGTCCAACAGTAATACACGACCCAATATTTTAGAGCACCAACCAATGAGGATAAACCATACCCTTGGTCGTATTACCCAACTACCTAGCAATATGTGCATAGTAATCTCCCCGAGTGTTGTTCTTGGTGTATTGTGAAAACAAGACGGTCAAAAGGATGCTTGATTTCATGTCCTATAAGGGTCTCCCAATATACTCAAGGTACATGTGAGCTCAAATATGTAGTAGTGTTGTCTAATGCGCAACCGTTCGAAAGGGACCTCCCGATATACTCAAAGGTATGTGGGAGAACCACATAGTCCCCAAATTTTATCACCGACAAATAATGACATATCCTACGTTTAAATACGTCGGGACACGTCTCTACCTACCCACACAATGTTACTAGATTTTTTAATTAAGTTCTATTTTAAGGTTGTTGTTCACTTAAAAATTTTAATTAAGTTCCATGGATGCAACTCAACGATAATGTATGATACTTGACTCGAAGAAGATTTCAAAGAAAATAGGAATGCAATGCAATCTTTATTTCGATAAAAGCTATCTATAAAATGGAGAAAGAGATTTCAAGCAAAGAAATAATTACAAATGTCAAAGCAAGAAATGAAAATTACTCTTTGAATGAAAAATGTGCTTAATATATGAGTCAAAGAAATCACTCTTTGAATGAAAATTCGTAAATGAAGACATAAACAAATCTCCCTAGTTTGAGAACGTGAAACTAGAACAAAACCAAACATAACACACCCCTTTCCTTAGATTCAAATGAAATTGAAAAAAAGATAGAAAACTCGTACCTTTTTAACTGACGTTTGTCCTTATTGATTGTAGCTCTAAGATTGATTCAAGAAGATTTCAAAGAAAATATGAATGCAATGCAATCTTTTCTTTTGATAAAAGCTATCTATAGAATGGAGCAAGAGATTTCAAGAAAAGAAACAATTACAAATGTCAAAGCAAGAAATGAAAATTACCATTTGAATGCAAAATGTGCTTAATATATGAGTCAAAGAAATTACTCTTTGAATGAAAATTCGTAAATGCAGACATAAATAAATCTCCCTATTTCGGGAACTTGAAACTAGAACAAAACCAGACAGAACACACCCCTTTCCTTAGATTCAAATTTCAATGAAATTGAAAAAATGCTAGAAAACTCGTACCTTTTTAACTGACGTTTGTCCTTATTGATTGTAGCTCTAAGCTTGATCCAATGCTTTCTAGAAATGAAGACCTAGAAAAAGGATCAAATAGAACCAGTGAAAGTAACAAACATACTTATATTTCAATGAATCTATGTAAATAGACAAAGAGAAATACAAATAAAAACCATTGACAACCTTTATTAGGAAAGGAAAATGTATAATTGTATTAATAAATCATGAAGCAATTTACAACCAAGCCTTGGCGTTGACAAACCCCTTCCAGCAATTCAATGTTCCAACACCCAATTGGCCTCCATTAATTCCATAACCATCTCTTGAACACTTTACCCCAAAATCTCTTAGGACCAAAATGAAGTTCACAAACTCTCAATTACAAACCAGGAGCTATTCTCAATTCACCATTATTTTATTACTCATCACTTATTAGCCTTTCCCTTTAGAAGATGCCTTCATTTATAGATTGGACAGGAATCCATGAGGAGGTTAGGATCTCACTAAATTAGGAGAGACAGGTGAGATCCAAATCGATCGACCAAAAACTCATCATTTAAACTTATCTTCTAGAAGCTTCAATAATTTCTTCTTTTTTCCCACATACAAAGGTTATCGCACCCTTAAACCTAAACAAAAGGTGGCAATGCCTCACCTTCCAGTGATGCAAAATGTGACAAGTAAAGTTGTCGCACCTTGCTAGAAAGCAAAAAGAAGCAACTTTGT
Organism: Picea glauca; assembly: GCA_000966675.3. NCBI lineage: Eukaryota > Viridiplantae > Streptophyta > Pinopsida > Pinales > Pinaceae > Picea > Picea glauca. Next base: position 248,148 of record JZKD02S1674749.1, read on the forward strand.
AGTTTAGTTATTTTTTAGAGTTGATCCTTCTCAAGAAGACTTTCTCTCAGTTTTCTTCCAAAGTTTTATGCTTTAGATGTTCGAGAATAGGAAGTATCACTTGGTGGGACAAAATGGTGTATAACAATACATACCATTTCACAGTTCTTCCACACTTTATTGGCTATCTTACTCATTGTTTCTCTATCACATTTAGTTTCTTGTAATAACATAAAGTCTATTTTTTCTTGGTTTAACTTCTTTTTCATAGTTCTCTACTTTGATGATGCCTTTAACCCCTGCATATTCCATGAGATTACCTTCATCATTAACATTTTGGTTGAGAGAGAAAGTACTTCTCTGGGAGGCCCACTACTTGACCTGAGTCTATCAATAGGGCTCATGTTTCCTCTAAGACTTTCTTATGTGGTTTGTGGCCTCTTCATTTCTCCTCCCCACTTGATTTTTTCTGGTTTTTAAGAGGGTTTCTCTTGATACCTAGATTATTCATCGAGGTTGTGGGGTTCTCTTGGCTACTAATCTTCCCCTTTCCTGTCTTTAGTTCTCTATTCAATTTTCTAAGTTGACTTACCTACATCTTGTTCACTTATTGTTCCCCATGGACTTCAATAAGGGCTTTGATGTCTACCTTTGTTTCTTCGAGCTCCATGTTCTAGGATTCTTTTTGAGATCCCCTTCTGTCTTCCATCTCCTGCATTATGGTTTCCCTTTCCTGACTAGGGTTGGTGTTTCTTGTTTGTTCTATTCTTTGGCGCTTTGGAATCTCCTCTGGTTTACCCTCTTCCAAAGCGGTTTCTGGATCCGGGTTGACTAGGCTTTGGTCTATTTTTTTCCCCTTTCTATCATTTGTTATTTCATTTCTAATTCATGGAAGCTATTGGAGCTCTTCTTGGAGGTTTCCCCAATTTGTTGAGTTGATTTCTTCACGAGATTTCTTTTGTTTGGGATCTTGATGAATATTTCCCCATATTTTTCCTCTTTCCCTCTATTAGGTATTGTGCTTGTGTTATGGAGACATTCACATAATAGGTGTGTATTCATGGAACTTCCTGCATCTGAATGAGATATGTTCATAATCTATGGATTGCGTCCAGTCTTGGTCTTGAAATGAGATCACTATCGATTATGGCAAGGTTCTGCCATGTTCATGTACACACATATCCTAGCGTAGGATGTGTAGTTTCCTACTTTAGTTACCTTTGATAGCTTTACAAAGGAGCCTAGCATATCTCCTATTCCCTCCAAGGTTTCTGATTGCCAAAATTCTCGAGGTAGCGAGTATAATATAATCCAAACAAGTGTGGACGTGAAGCCATCCTTCTCCAAAGAAAACCTTTCCATCCAATATCTCAGATGTAATCCTGCAGAGTTAAAAAATTATGGTCCTTCACAAATATCCTACTCCTATCTGTAGAGCATGAGAAAATTACCATAAAAATTCCTTTCAATCCCAGTTTGACGTTTATGTTGCCTTTGACTTTCCATCTTGTCTGAACCCAAAGCATGAGCACTTTCTCTGAGGGATAGATTCCCGTGAACTTCTCGATAAGCACATGGCCCCTCATGTGTTGTATGTACTCTCCAATACACAGAGAGGTAGCTTTGTATCTTGGGTTTTCCACCATTTTCACCAGGCATCCATTCTTTAGCTTATTGTCTTGATTTGGAATTGGTCATTCTTTCGAGACATGCTGGTTTGTAATAGGGGATCCCTTATCCCGTCCTGTGTCCTTGCTCATCATACTGGATCCCCCTGACACTGCTTCCTTAAATAACTTCTTCTTATCCCCTTCTTTCACTTCCTTCACTGTTGTGTCCACACTTTAGTTCCCTAAATGAGGCTCCGCCGCCTCCTACCTTGTCCCTTCCATCTCTGCCATGTTCCTATTGCTCCTATTCTCCGACCCACCACGTGTTTCCCTATGGCTCCTCAGATCCTAATTTTTCATGCCAAACCCTGGTAACCTAACCTGCTCCTCCTACCATTGCTCTTCCTTCTCCCCTGTGTGTCGCCCGGTCTTTTAATTGAATGTTTATAACTGACACATTTAACATTTAAACACATTAAATATGTGAGTTTTTTTTCCAAAACTCTTATTCCACATTTCACATTTCATATAGGTTAGATTGTCGAAATCTAGTTGAAATGATTATCTGATGCACATTGAAATATTGTAGGGGGCATACATAGCAAGTTGCTAAAAAGATTTAGGATGACATATCAATATTTTTGTTTTTTCCTTTTTGTGAAAATATCATCTATATAAAAAGTGTAATAAAGGTTTTAAGGTTGTTTAAAACATTCCTATGATGAGAGAGTCTAACTTCAATCTCTTCCAATATGTGCTAAAAAACTACTACAGATCTAGAATTTCCAAAACGAAGATTTTTTTTGCACAACATCGAGACAAATTACGAATATGGAAGTGGAAGGATTCATATTAAGGAAACTAGCATTAATACGGTTTTATTGCAAATCAAAAGAGAACCATATAAGAAATTCTAATGGAAACTAAGAGATGAGTTAGATCTCTATGTCTAAAAACGGATACATAACGGATGAACTATTGACTAAGTCGAGAGTTTGATCACTATTGACTAAGTCCATAGTGATGATTAAGAAAACAATAATTTATAAGTTCGATGGTGAAATTTATAGTAGAGGGACTAATAAAATCTTCACACTACCAATATGTAATAGATGTCCATTCGTTAACTACTTGTTTGAGTGTTCACCTATAAAAGTCCCACCTGTAGATTTCCTTGCTCATCTGGGTTGCACTCACTATGTTTCACATATAAATTGTTTATATGTAACATCAATTTTTGAAATGTTTTCGTTAAACTTCAGAGACATTTAAACTAACGTGAATATATGAGGTATCATTAATTTGTTTTGTTCAACCTTAAGAGATAGGCCACTTGGACCCATTTCCACTAAGTCACCACTATCAAAGTTAGTATTGCAACCTAGTTAATATGTTATCCATCCAAAAATCCAAGGACATAAAGAAATCAAAATCCATAAAGCATGACAAGGTTCCAATGTATAGGATTTTGGATTAGCTTATTTACATAAATTTTGGATTAGGATTTTGAATTAGTTTAATTACATAAAATTTTGGATTAGGATTTTGAATTAATTTAATTACATAAAATTTTGGATTATCTTAATTAGTTATTCACATTGTTGAACGTTGTTAAAATATAAAAGACTAGCAAAGTTTGTGATGCAATTTAGACATGGTATCCCATATTACTAACTTACATGTGTAACACTAATATAAACTAAAAATCATAAACAATATCCATATTCATAGGATTTTGGATAAGCTTAATTACATAAAACATCCACGTTCATTAAAAAAACATAGGATTTTGGATAAGCTTACTTACATAACATAGGATCTTGGATAAGCTTAATTACATATAACATTCACATTCATTCATAAAAATGCATAGGATTTTTGATTAGCTCACTTACATATTTTGGATTAGGATTTTGAATTAATTTAATTACATAGAATTTTGGATTATCTTAATTCGTTATTATAATAGTTTGTTATCAATATTGTTGAACATCTACATTACATAGAATTTTAGTTTATCTTAATTAGTTATTATAATAGGAATTTTAGTTTATCTTAATTAGTTATTATAATAATCACTGGATGGGGTGAAAGTTGGCTAGGGGGAGAAAGGTGGTGCGCATGCGATGAGGGAAGTTAATACCCCCAATCATCAACCATACAACCATTCCTCTTGGTTGACGGGCTCTCACTTGGTAGTAATGGTAATGCTCTGCAACACCATCTAGACTTCAATGTCTCCCCTCACGATCCAATGCTGGAGTAAAGGAGAAGGTACAAGACATCAAGTAGAAGTCACCTCTACTTTCATGTCAATCCTTGCAGTCATTTCTTTGGCCTTTATGAAGGTATGCACTCTCAAGCACTCTGTCATTCTTCATATTCCAACATCTCCCATTAATTCCTTGAGCACTCTGTCATCCTGACTCTCCCAGACTTCGAGTTGTGAACACTCTGTCATCTCAGCTCTCTCAAGGCTCTCTATCACTCTGTTGGCCTCCCTCCCTAGTCTTCACTCCACTAGTGTAGTACCTCTAGCCAGTCTTTTTTCCATTATGCCCAAAGAACGTGACAAACCCAAAAGAGGGCCTCATTATTACAATTTTCTTGCTCGGCATAATCACCCTGATCCCTCGTAGCCTTTGACTCCAACCACTAGCATTGGCCAACATTGGATTGATTTTCCTTTGCCCAACACTCCTCACTCGTCCCCACCCCCCGTCGACACCATGCCTGACCCAGGAAGCTGCCCAATGGAGGAAGAAATCCCTCCCCTTGGGTTGTAGCCTTAAGAAGACATGCCAAGGCCGGATATCAACACTAATCCCCAAACAAGGCCTTTGGAACATGGTAGATGTTTGGTTGAAGAAGAAATCCCTCCCAGTTGGTTGACAGATTTGATTTCTCAAAATGCCACCTCCAGAATGGCCTTGGATGAAATTCTTCCAACGGACTTGGATGAAATTTCTCCAACAACCTTGGATGAAGATACAGCTCAGCGCACCGGTGGGAAAATTGAGCAACCTCAACTCAATCAACATTTCCTTTTGGATGACCACTTCCAACTGATCTTTGATATGAGGTGGAACCTGGAGGAGCAACTGCATAATCAACACACCCTCAATCGACGCATGGGCCTCATGTTCGACTCTTTGGCAGGTACTCCGGAGAAAATGTGTTGCCCAACCTGTGGACAAAGATTTGTCTTCAATTACAGCTCTGATGGACGCCTAGGTTCACCACTTCTCTAGCCTCTTTTATTTTTGTATATCAAGAACCAGTTTCATACTTTTGTTAGTTTTGTATGTCTCTGGTGTATGGTTGCCATGTCCTGTTGGCTGGTATGAGTTACAGTCTTGGATGTATGATACTAGGCACATCACCCTTTTGATGCATGATACTAGACATGTAATATTTTTTAAACATGACACTTGTCATGTCATACTTCATAGTTCTTCTAAGCTATATGCAAGCCACATGTTCCAGTTTCCTTGTTATGGCGGAATAGGTGGCCAAACATAGGTGGCCAAACATGATCTTTGTATTGATTCAAAGTTTTTGAGGTAATATATACAATTTCTCTTTTATTTACGAAAAAAAATAGTTATTATAATAGTTGTTATCAATATTGTTGGACATCCACATTGTTGAACGTTTACATTATTAAAAAATATATATATAATTTTGTATTTTATTAAAAATATATAAAATTTTGGGTTAATATTGTTGGACGTTCACTTAAAAAATACATAAAATTTTGGGTTACCAAATTGTTAAAAAAACACATGAAATTTTTGGGTTAACTTGTTGTTGTCAATATTGTTTGGGTTGGGTTACCACATTGTTAAAAAACACATAAAATTTTTGGGATGAAATTTTTGGGTTAACTTCTTGTTGTCAATATTGTTGGACATCCACATTGTTAAACATACATAAAATTTTGGGTTAGCTAAAAAAACCATAAAATTTTGGGTTAACTAGTTGTTAGATTAACTCAATTAGTTGAACTAAAATTTTGGATTAATAAATTGTTGTTCGATTAACTAATTGTTGTTGTTAGATTAGCTTAATTTCTTGTTGTCAATGTTGTTGGACATCCAACATTAATATAAAAATACGTAAAAATTATATCTTAACTAGTTGGACATTTTTGACTAATTGAAAAATAATAACTTAACTTGACTAATTAAACATTTGATTTGACTAATTGAACATTTGCTTAATGCTTAATTTGAATCCCCCTAATTATATTTTCTTTATGCCTAGTTTGAATTGAACATTTGTTGAATGCTTAGCTTGAATTTGAATGTTTGAATCCCCTTGATGAAATAGAATACCATGCTTAGTTTAAATTTGAATGTTTGAATCAATGAGGTAGAATCCCATGCTTAGTTTAAATTTGAATGTTTGAATCAATGAAGTAGAATCCTATTTAGTTTGAATCCCTTAATGCAGGTAGTATGAATCCCCTTAATGGAGTAGAATCCCAAAGTAGTTGTTGGACATTTTTTACTAAACATTTGTTTAATGCTTAGTTTCAATCAAAATCCCAAGTTGAGTTTGAATGTTTGAATCCCCTTAATGAAGTAGAATCCCAAAGTAGTTGTTGGACATTTTTTACTAAATATTTGTTTAATGCTTAGTTTGAATCAAAATCTCAAGTTGAGTTTGAATGTTTGAATCTCCTTAATGAAGTAGAATCCCAAATTTGTTGTTGGACATACTCTTAATGAAGTAAAATCCCAAAGAATCCCATGCTTAGTTTGAATGTTTGAATCCCCTTAATGAAGTAGAATCCCAAAGTTGTTGTTGGAATTTTTTTACTAGTTGAACATGTGCTTAATGTTTAGTTTGAATCTCCTTAGTTGAAAATTTTCTCTATGCTTAGTTTGAGTCCCCTTAGTTGAACATTATCTTAATGCTTGGACAAATTGAAGTTTGAGTCCCCTTCGTTGAACATTAGCTTAATGCTTGGAAAAATTAAATAGTTGCCTTATGCTTAGTTTGAGTACCCTTAGTTGAAGGGTAGCTTAATTCTTGGGCATTTGGGTCCCCTTAGTTGAACATTGGCTTAATGCTTGAAGTAGGGAAACTCAATGTTGTTGTTGAACATTTGCTTAATGCTTATTTTGAATGTCTTTAGTTGAACATGAGCTTAATGCTTGAAGTAGAAACACAATTGTTTTTTTCTATTATTCCCCTACCCTCACCCTCATACTTAGTTGAACATAAGCTTAATGCTTGAAGTAGAAACACAATTGGTTTTTTCTATTATTCCCCTACCCCCACCCTCACCCTCATATATGAGGGTGGGAATGGGGGAATAATAGAGAAAAATTATTAGGGGTGGGGGAATAATACCGACATATATGAGGGTGGGGTGGGAAAATAATAGAGAAAACTTATTCACCCTCATATATGAGGGTGGAGGTGGTGGAAATAATAGAGAAAAATTATTAGGGTTGGGGGAATAATACCCGCATATATGAGGGTGGAGTGGGGAAATAATAGATAAAACTTATTAAGTTTTCTATATTATTTCCCCACCCTCACCCTCACTAGTGGAGGTGGGGAAATAATAGAGAAAAAATATTAAGTTTTCTATATTATTTCCCCACCCTCACCCTCACTAATAAAGAAAACTTCAATAATAGAGAAAACTATATTATTCCCCTTTCTCTACTATTCCCCCACCCTCACATATAAGGGTAGGGGTAGGGAACATTTTTTTATTAGTTGAACATTTGCTCTTCAATCCCTATGTTGTTGTTGGACATTTGCTCTTGTTGTTGGACATTCATTGGACATTAATTTTTTATTAGTTGAACATTTGCTTAATGCTTAGTTTGAATCCCCTCTTGTTGTTGGAAATTCATTTTTTATTAGTTGAACATTTGCTTAATGCTTAGTTTGAATCCCCTTAATGCGTTGGACATTCATTTTTTATTAGTTGAACATTTTCTTAATGCTTAGTTTGAATCCCCTTAATGAAGTAGACTAGTTTATGTCAACAAAAGATTAACTAAATTAATTAAAGATTCCATCCTTGAATCGCCTTTACTTGCTTAATGCTTAATTTGAATCCCCTTAATGAAGTAGACTAGTTTATGTCAACAAAAGATTAACTAAATTAATTAAAGATTCCATCCCTGAATCCCCTTTTAGTTGAAAATTTGCTTAATTCTTAGGTCAAAGACTAGTTTATGTCAACAAAAGATTAACTAAATTAATTAAAGATTTCATCCCTAACAATAAATTAACTAAATTAATTAAATCCTCTAATTAGTTAAAGATTGAATCCCTTAATTAGTTAAAGATTCCATCCCTGTATCCCTTTTAGTTGAACATTTGCTTAATACTCAGGTTGAATCCCCTTAATGAAGTAGACTATACTAGTTTATATCAACAATATCCTTGAATCCCCTTTTAGTTGAACATTTGCTTAATGCTCAGGTCGAATCCCCTTAATGAAGTAGACTAGACTAGTTTATATCAACAATAGTTTAATTAAACAAATTAACTAAATTAATTAAAGATTCCATCCCTAGAATCCCCTATGTCGTAACTAAATTAATTAAAGATTCCATCCCTAGAATCCCCTTAATGAAAGTACACTAGACTAGTTTATGTCAATAACATATTAATTGGGGCGATGGAGGAGAGACAATTTTTTTGAATTAGTGTTTTGGTGGGCTTCCTTTTTTAGCAGTAGGCCAAATATTGGTTAGTAGTTATCCATGGCCATTTACTATTTTTAGAAACTGGTTATTTTGGTTTAGGACTCCTCTAAATTTGGTCACTGGGGTAGCTCTGATATATGTTTTGGTTGGATAATGTTTTTAGTTTTAGTAATATTGGTGGGAAAACTGGAAGGTTATGCAAGAATCAACGGTTTTGTCTTATCTACTTACGCCTAGGATGGTTTAATTGATCCTTCTTTGTCGGAATCCCATTGATAGTGGACTTCTTGGTGGCACTATTCATTACTATAATCATAATTTTTCTAAACTTGAGGGAGGCATGGGATCCTAACCCCACAATGGGTGATCAGACTGGTGTATAGTGTTGATAGGGGTTTGTTTAAGGTGGAAAGTAAAGAAATATGGATAATGAGGCCAACAGGGTCTTGGGTGCATCGGACGAGGAGGATTGGGATAGAGAAGGTCTCTTCAAGACAGTGGATGAACTGTGCAATTTAAAGAACAGAGGCTATCATTTATCAGAGCCTTTAATACTGTCCTTAAAGACCATACCTGACCTTACTCCACAGTTATTACCTAAGCTTCACTCTTCTTTCACTGGCAATAGTTGGTTTCTGGAGTTGAAATCTACAACGAATGATGAGAATCATGAATAGACTCAGAGGCAAGGCCAAGGTGGGTATGACAGTAGTTGGATAGTCAGTCTGGTCTAATGGATTCTATAGAAGTGGAATGGCTCGTCCAAGTTACTATTCAACACATAGATTATCAAGGTATTTCGTTCTACTTCTCTTCATGCAGAAGGATGAGACACTTACACAAAGACTGTCAAAATAGTATCGGGGATTCAGTGGCCGAGGACATTTTGGAGGAATCCACCAAGGATCTTTACATGAGTGAAGCAGAACTTGATATGCTAGAACTGGGCCGGCGTGGGGCTGTGAGTGATGAAGATGTTATGGAAGTTGTTTCTGACACATTCTTAGGTAAGCTAAAATCCTTTTGCCAAACCTTATTTTTTAAGTTATCCTCTTGGAAAAGAGATTTCTTGGGTAATGTTGTATACACGACAAAATCTTCATCTATGTTTACTGCTAGTCAAGAGGTGGACTTACAATCGGTTGTGACCATCCTTGTGTTTCTGAAAAGACCTATCTGACTACTCTTTTTAGTGTCCCTCCTCTAGTCAACTCGACTGTTACCTTAACTACTATTCCTTCGGTAGAGCCCCCATTGGAAAAAGTACTACATGCTACTCTGACTACTAATCACCATGTAATGGAGCCGGTTTTGGATCCTGTGAATGATTCACAATTCCAGTCACTTAGGGAAGCCACAAGTCTTGTTCCTTTACAAACCTTCTGGGGGTCGGTACCTGTTGAGAGCTCATGTTGTGATAAAGAAAATGAGCATTGTACTGAGAAATAAGACCAGGGGAAAGCACATGCTTGGTCGAGGGGTTTAGGATATGAAACATCTTCCATAAAAACAAGGAGTGCACGCAAGAAGCTAGGGAATCAACCCTCATCAAATGATCAAACTATGTCTACAAATATGGAATTAGGGGTGCTTAGAGGCATGAAATCCCTGGCAAGCGAGAAATCATGATCCTCCTCTCCCTAAACATTAGAGGGGTGGGATGCCCCCTTAAGTTTCCCTCCATGTGTAGAATGATTGATACTACAAAACTCGATCTCATTTTCCTACAAGAAACCTTAGTTGATGAGGAAAAGTCCCATAAGTTTATGTTATCTTTATGCCCTAATTGGATGTATAGTGCAGTTAGTTCAATTGGAAAGTCGGGAGGACTATTGGTGGCTTGGAATCATAACATAGTAAATCTACAACTTTATCTATGTGCAGGTGGCATATTACTGACAGGTCTACATATACCAAAAAGAAAAAAAATATGCTTGTTAAATGTCTATGGCCTGTGTATAAACCGCAAATAGTTATGGGAACTGGTGGAAGAAATTTTTTTACTTGATCAAAGAAATTTTATTCTTGCGGGCGACTTAAATTTCTCTACCATCATAGAGGAAGTGTGGGGGGTGTCGGATTTAATAGATCCATTGGTGACATTCTTCAAAGATCTTTTCTCTAAACATAATTTAGTGGATGTGATGCCCACGGAGTTGATGCCAACCTGGTGAAATGGGAGAAGTGGAGCTGTTGAGATACAAAAAATATTAGATAGGGTTTACACATCAGAGGAGATTCTTTTGGATTTGGCTTGCTACAGATATTGGGTGGATATTTCGTATATCTCTGATCATACTCCAATGATCTTAAAATTAGATTATGGTGTCAATCTGGTGGCTTACCCATTCAAATTTAATCTGATATTGATAAAAGAAGAGTCCTTTGCTAATATTGTTCGAGAGGTTTGGCATTCACAGTAGGAGAAAGGGGTGGAAGGAGCTCAATCTAGACTGGCAAAGAAGTTATGTAATTTAAAACTCAAGGTAAATAATTGGATAGTTGGCAAGAAAAAAACAGATCTAATTACTTTAGAAAAAATTGAAGGGGAGATCACATCTCTTACAAAACAGAGTATTGAGATACATCATAGTGATATTCCAAATGACCGTTTGAAAACTCTTGAAGAAAATAGGAACAAGTTATTGTTGGCTAAGGAGGAACTCTGGTGGCAAAAGAGAAGGACAATGTAGATACAGTTAGGGGACAAGAATACAAAATACTTTCACCAGTTTTCCAGCTTCAAGTGGAACAAAAAGAACTTATGGGAGGTAAAAGATGAAAGTGACAATATTCATATTGGACAAGAGGCTATCAAGAAAGAAGTAGTTAGATATTTTATCTCTTTTTTATAAAGAATCTTCACATAATATGATTGTGGAAAAGATTGCATCCATCTGTCGGTATCCAAGTTTAGTTATGGAGGAGGAATTGATTTTGTTAGATAAACCATGTACAAAGGAGGAAGTGATTGAGGTCCTAAGGGGATTTACAAAAGATAAGAGCCCCGATCCAGATGGATGGATAGCTGAGTTCTTCTTGTTTTTCTTCGATTTGGTTGCAGGTGATATTTTGGAGGTTGTCAAGGAATCCAGATTATCCGGTGTGGTGAACAGTTCCCTAAAATCGACATTTATAGCACTTATCCCCAAGGTTAGTGGACTGACATCCTTTGGGGATTTCAGGCTGATTGCTTTGTGTAACCTCTGTTACAAAATTATTTTTAAGATCATTGCAAAACAAATTAGATTGATCTTATCAAGGACACTATCAGAGGAACAGTTCAGTTTTCTAAAAGGTAGACAAATCATTGATGCCATCGATACAACACAGGAATGCATTCACAACGTAAAAGAAAAAAAATCTATAGGCTCTTATACTAAAGATTGATTTGAAAAAATCCTACGATTGTATCAGTTGGGACTTCCTGCGACTGGTTCTATTACAGTGTGGTTTTGGCATGCGGACAACCAAGTGGATTATGGGATGCATATCTTCTACAACTTACACAATTCTAATAAATGGAGAACCAACATAATGTTTTAAAAGTGGTAGGGGACTCAAATAGGGGTGTCCGTTATCTCCGTTGCTCTTTATTTTGGTTCTGGAAAGTTTGAGTCTAGCATTAAAAAAAGGACAAGAGGATGGATTAGTGTAGGGAATAAAGGTATCTAGAATAATTCAGATTATCCGTATACTATTCGTAGATGATATTCTGATTATGTCCAAAGAAATGATCTTTGAATGGTTAGAGATACATAAGATATTGACCCTTTTTGGCAACTCAACCAGGCTATTGATTAATGCACACAATCCTCCTTTTATCAATTTGGTGCCCAACAAGCTGTTTTGGATACATTATAAACTACCTTTTATTATAAATTCAATGATAGATTTGATAGATTTAATTACCTTGGGTATTTTTTAAAAGTTGGCAGGTACAAAGCAGAGGAGTGGGATTGGCTTATAGCAAAATATGAAAGACATATCAGCCATTGGTGCAATAAATGGCTGAATTTGGGTGGGCGCTTAGTATTGATAAAGGCGGTCTTGGAAAGTCAACGAGTATACTGGCTGGCTTTGGCAAATATCCCCTCATTAGTTCTAACTAAAATTCGTCAAATTGTTTTCAACTTTATTTGGAATGGGAAAAGAAAAAAGAAGGGTATTCATTTATGTAGCTGGCAGATTATCGCTCGTTCGAACAAGCATGGGGGTTGGGGCTTGAGGAACTTGGATAGTTTTAGTAAAGCTATGGCGGTAAACACCCTTTGGAGGGCCTTGATGCTAGATGAAGTATGGCACTGTGTTCCAAAATCAAAGTATTTCCCCTCTGTCTCTGTGGCATGCTGGCTTCGTATGGTTCCGTTGGAGGGAACAAAAGGTTCACCAACTTGGATATATCTCCAAAAATCATTACATATTCTATTGCACTGGATGGCCTGGCTTCTGGGCTCGAGGGAATTGATAATGATTGGCAAAGATAATATATTGGGTATGGGAGAAGAGGCTCTGTTGTTTGAAGAATTGATAACAATTTTAAACCAACAAGGCATGCACTTTTTATATCAGGTGATCAAAGATTCTTGTCCGGGCTCAATTGGTCCCAACTGGATTGAAAGCACTGAGATGGGTATTGAGGGCCCTTTAGCAACCGAATGGAAGGATTTTCGTTGCGTGATCATAAATAATGGTGCACAACTAATTAGGAAACCAGACATTCTTATGTGGACGGGTGGAGACACTTCAGGAAGGATCACACTGTTAAAAATATATATGAGGCCATTGAAAACAAAAAAACAAATTATGGTGATCGGTGGTTGGAGAAAATCGCTATGGTCCTGGGAATGTCCATTGAAATTAGAGTTATTTATCTGGCTAGTGGTAGAAAACAAGATATTAACATGGGGAATTCTGCAGTGTAGAGGTTTTGAAGGTCCCAGTTGGTGCATGCTATGTAAGAAGAATATGGAAACTATTTTCCATCTATTTGCCGAATGCCCCTTCACCTGTTCTGCATGGGAAAGAATCAAATCAAAATTAAAATTCCCAAGGGCTTGGACAGGAAACTCCATGAATGAACAGTTTAAAAAATAGAGATTGTTGTATACATAATATCTCACTCTTCCACTTTATATATGCTGGAATATCCGAAAAGAGAGGAACCTCACCATTTTTGAAAATGGGGTTCCATCTGTTCAGAAGGTGGCATTCCTGTCATTACTACACATGGCTGATTATAAGACTCCTAATAAACCAAAGGCTATCGAAAGAAGGTCGTTGTGATCGATGATGGAAGGCTCGACCGAATGGTTTGATGGGGCAACAGTTGCATCCGTGAATTGTTGTGGGGTGGGAGGGATATTAAAGATTAGTGATCACAAAATAATCAAATGGATAATCGATTGTGGGCCTGGGACAAATTCCAGAGCAGAGTTGTTGGGAGAGTGGGCTCTATTGACATTGGCCTCACGTTTAGCCATATCGAAGCTCTTGGTATAGGGGGACTCAAAGATAGTTATTGATTGGTTGCGAGGAAAAGGTAGTCTCTAGGTGCTATCTCTGGAATGTTGGAAGGAAAGACTATGCTATCTATGGAATGCTAGAAGGAAAGACAAGGAAAGACTATGCTATCTATGGAATGCTGGAAGGAAAGACTATCTGATCTTATACAAGTTTTTTCATAAAGTATCTTTTGAGCATATCTATCGAGAAGACAATACAGAGGCGAACATGCTATCAAAACTAGCTTTATTAAAAGTCCCAGGGAAAATTGAATACTTCCATGTTGAAGGAGGTCATGAAGGTCCACATTTGTTTTTAGATTTATATTAGCCTCATATATCTTTTGATGTTAGGAGAATAGTGGGAGAAGCCACTGTAGATCCATATATATGGGCTTGATTGACAGAGGTATTTTTGTTGTTGAAGTTTTTGTGTTGTTGGAATCTTTGATGGGGCTAGGTTTTGTCAGTATGTGTATAAGTGATGGGTAGTAGATCCATATATATGGGATTGATTGACAGGTATAAGTGATGGGCAGTTTCCTTTTTGTTATGTTCGGTTAAGTGATGGGCAATTTCCTTTTTGTTATGTTCGGTAGATCCATATAAGTGATGGGCAGTTTCTTTTTTGTTATGTTTGATAGATCCATATATATGGGCTTGATTGATAGGTATAAGTGATGATGCTATGTTTCCTTTTTGTTATGTCTGGTATTGCTATGTTTCCTTTTTGTTATGTCTGGTATTGCTATGGGAGGTATACCTTTTTGTTATGGGAGGTATACCTTTTTGTTATGTTTAGGTATAAGTGGTGATGGGCAGTTTCCTTTTTGTTATGTTTGGTATTGCTATGGGAGGTATACCTTTTTGTTATGTTTGGTACTGCTATGGTAGGTATAGAGGTATTGTTATGTTTGGTACTGCTATGGGAGGTATACCTTTTTGTTATGTTTGGTACTGCTATGGTAGGTATAGAGGTATAGTGGCCTATGGGCCTATGGTAGGTATAGAGGTATAGTGGCCCATGGTATGTATAGAGGCCTATGGGCCTATGGTAGGTATAGAGGTATAGTGGCCTATGGGCCTGATGTTTACTTTTGTAATAGAACAATTTATATTTCAATATAATATAAAGCAACATTTTCTGTTGGAAAAAAACAACATATTAAATTAATTAAATATTAATTAAATTAATTAAATATTAATTAAATTAATTAAAGATTTTATCCCTAACAACATATTAACTAAATTAATTAAAGATTCCATCCCTAACAACATATTAACTAAATTAATTAAATATTAATTAAATTAATTAAATATTAATTAATTTAATTAAATTAATTAAATAAATTAAATAAATTAAATATTAATTAAATAAATTAAAGATTTTATCCCTAACAACATATTAACTAAATTAATTAAAGATTCCATCCCTAACAACATATTAACTAAATTAATTAAAGATTCCATCCCTAACAACATATTAACTAAATTAATTAAAGATTCCATCCCTAACAACATATTAACTAAATTAATTATTAACTAAATTAATTAAAGATTCCATCCCTAACAACATATTAACTAAATTAATTAAAGATTCCATCCCTAACAACATATTAACTAAATTAATCAACATATTAACTAAGTTAATCAAAGAGTCATCCCTAACATATTAACTAAATTAATCAACATATTAACTAATCAAAATGTCATAACTAAATTAATTAGAGATTCCATCCCTAACAACAGATTAATTAAATTAACAACTAAATTAATTAAAGCTTCCATCCCTAACAACATATTAACTAAATTAATTGACATGTTGTAACTAAATTAATTAAGATTCCATAGAATCCCCTTAGTGAAAGTAGACTAGAGTAGTTTATGTCAACTAGATAAACTAGACTAGTTTATGTCGTAACTAAATTAATTAAAGATTCCATCCCTAGAATCCCCTTAATGAAAGTAATTTATGTCAACTAGATAAACTAGACTAGTTTATGTTGACAACAACAGATTAACTAAATTAATTAAAGATTCCATCCCTAGAATCCCCTTAATGAAAGTAGACTAGTTTATGTCGTAACTAAATTAATTAAAGATTCCATCCCAAGAATCCCCTTAATGAAGTAGACTAGTTTATGTCGTAACTAGATTAATTAATTAAAATCCCCTTAATGAAATGTCGTAACTAGATTAATTAATTAAAATCCCCTTAATGAAGTAGACTAGTTTATGTCGTAACTAGATTAATTAATAAAATAAATAGAACTAAACTAGTTAAATAAACAAGATTAATTAATTAAATAAATAGAACTAAACTAGTTAAATAAACAAGATTAATTAATTAAATAAATAGAACTAAACTAGTTAAATAAACAGAACTAAACTAGTTAAATAAACAGAACTAAACTAAACTAGTTAAAGATTCCATCCTTAATGAAGTAGACTAGTTTGCTTAGTTTAAATCCCCTCAATGAAGTAGACTAGTTTGTGTCAATAAATTAACTAACTTCTATCCCAATTTCACCGTGTTTCACATCCAAAGATATATATCAATTATATAAATAATACTTCACATCCAAATATATATATCAACATTTACCCCAAACAACATTTAATAAATTATACAAACATGTTTCACATTCAACATTTAATAAATTATACATACATGTTTCACATTCAACATTTAATAAATTATACATACATGTTTCACATTCAACATTTAATAAATTATACATACATGTTTCACATTCAACATTTAATAAATTATACTACATGTTTCACATTCAACATTTAATAAATTATAATACATGTTTCACATTCAACATTTATTTAAATATTATATACATTTCACAATTATCATAATATAATACTTTATTCAACATTAAACATAATATAATACATTTTTCATCATCCAAAATATTATAATACATATTTCAACACTCAACATTTAAAAAATTATAATACATTTTTCAACATTCAACATTTAATAAATTATAATACATGTTTCAACATTCAACATTTAATAAATTATAATACATGTTTCAACATTCAACATTTAATAAATTATACAACATGTTTCACATTCAACATTTAATAAATTATACAACATGTTTCACATTCAACATTTAATAAATTATAATACAATACAACATTTAATAAATAATAATTTTCACATTCAACATTTAATAAATAATAATACAATACACTATTTAATAAATAATAATACAATACACTATTTAATAAATAATAATACAATAAATTATACACACACCATGTTTCACAAATCAACATTTATAAGTAATAAACCAATCAACATTTAAGTAATACACCATGTTTCACATCCAAAGATTTATATGAACATTACCCCAATCAACTCCCTCACAAAATTCTGATCAACGATATATGCATCAAAAAGTAAATTAAAAATTAGCTAACGGTGAGCATAATTGAAATTTTCGGAAAATTAGATTTTTTTTTCTAGGCTCCGTAAGTTATGCATTAAAAATATACACGAAAAATATGAACGGAATTGACATAACATTAGACTTTACAATCGGCTCCTTTCCGTTTTCCTTTCATTTCATTGAATGTAACTCTGGCCGGTAATATCCAGATCACGGTCTCCAGTAGACGGCGGTGGCGGGCGGCTCGACGGATTCTTCGCCGGAGAAACGTCCCCGGCGAGCGCGTCGGCGCTCTGCGACTGGCTGGCCGGCGGGCGATCCTTCGGCCGTTGTGGAGCGTCCTTCTCCGTTCCGTAGAGGCCTCCGCCGTAAGCCTGCTCTGTGACAGGCTTCAGTTCTGAGATCGGTCGTATGGGCGGCTCCGTTCTTTGGCTGGGTGGCTGGGGCTTCTCCTTCCCTACCTCTCTGTTATCCCCGCTTTTCATCTCGAGAATTGGCCGACGTATATTCGACGCAAACGCTGCTGGCGTTTTTCCGTTTAAGTTATGAGAATCGAACACTGGACTTAAAGATGGGTAAATGGAAAAGACAATGCGTGGAACGCAAAATATAGAGAGCGCAGAAGGCGGAATTTCTCACCACGTAATGAATTATGATCGCTGAGTCATTGGGTTTAGGGACGCATGCGTGCCACTTCTCCTCTCTTGACGCTCGCCACGTGTTGCGCATGCAGTGCATGATGTAGTGCCACGTTTCCTCTCTCCGCCTTGCATCTGGAAAGCTGTAAAAGGCTATATTTTTCAGATTAAGGTAATGTGAGAGGGACATGACAATAGCTCAAGCT
>JZKD02S1674749.1:304627-316701 GCA_000966675.3 Picea glauca
GATTAAATAAACTTCTGAGGCATGGCACTTCTGAGTGAGGGGTTCTCTAGATGAAATCCTATCCCAGGAATCCACCGGAGTCGATGATTCCTCAATCCGAGTCTCGATATTCGTTATATGCCCAGTTGCAAGTTGCATCGCAAACCATTTCGGGGACTCTTGGCCAATTTCTCTCGAGGGCATAAAAACCTAATGAAGCAGCATTTTCGAGTTTCGTGAGATGCCGCAAGATTGTTTAGGCATGGAATAGGTGATTATATTTTCCATCTGCTCTCGAGGCACGGTTTCGTAAGTTGGACCCCTTAATCCAAATGTTGGTTTTCTTCAAACTGAGCAAAACACCAGTTCTAAAAATCAATGAGTAAAGAAACTTTTGAGGCATGGCACCCTGGAGTGAGGGGTGCTCTAGCTGAAATCCTATCCTAGGAATCCATCGGATTTGATGGTTCCTCAATCTGACTCTCAGTTTTCGTTTTATGCCTAGTTGCAAGTTGCATCCCAAACCATTTCGGGGACTATTGGCAATTCATCCTCGAGGCATAAAAGCCTAACAGAGCAACATTTTTGAGCTCCATGAGATTTTGCATGATTATTTAGGCATGGAATAGGTGACCACATTGTCCATCTGCTCATGAGGCATGGTTTCGTAAATTGGACCCCTAAATGCAAATGTTGCATTGCTTCTTACTGAGCAAAGCACTAGTTATCGAAATCGATGAAAAAAACAATTTCCAAGGGGTTGGAACTGGGAGTGAGGGGTGATCTATCTAAAATCCTATGTGATGAATCCAATAGAGACGATGGTTCCTCAATCCGAGTCTTGTTTTTCTTTTTATGATCAATTGCAAGTCGCATCCCAAACCATTTCGGGGACTCTTGACCAATTCTCGCTTAGGGCATAAAAGACTAACAGTGCAACATTTTTGAGTTTCATGAGATGCTTCAAGCTTGTTTAGGCATGGACTAGGTGACCAAATTATCCATCCGCTCTCGAGGCATGGTTTCGTAAATTGAATCCCTTAATCCAAATATTGCATGGCTTCAAACTGGGCAAAACACTAGTTGTTGAAATCAATGAGTAAAGAAACTTCTGAGGCATGGCACCTAGGAGTGAGGGGTGCTTTGGCTGAAATCCTATCCCAGTAATCCATCGGAGTGGATGGTTCTCAATCCGAGTCTCGATATTCGTTTTATGCCCAGTTTCAAGTCGCATACCAAACCATTTTAGGGACACTTGGCCAATTTCTCCTGATGGCATAAAAACTAACTAACTACATGTCTTTGTCAACTAACTACTATATCTTTCTACCTTGAAAAAAGACTGCACCAATTTCAACTACACATTGAGTTTAACAACCACTACTTCCTACATAAAAATGTGGGTTGCACTATTGTTAACCATCGCCATAACTAACTTATTCTTCAACTTGGATTGAACAAAACTAATATTTGTATAGTTCTACTCTTGGATAGAACAAAACTAATATTTGTATAGTTCTACTCTTGTATTGAACAAAAATAATATTTGTATAGTTCTACTCTTGGCTTGCCTTAGACATATTGCCAACTAAAGCACCCATTATTTGCAACACACCAACTGATGGTTGGATTTCTTACTCCATAGCATTGACCCTCATATTCAATGGACATTTCTTATAATAATTCTAATTTGCACAAATCCAACAAACAACAACCTTAATACTATTTTTTTCTTAGATCCATATGATAAATTTATCATGTCCTTAGTGTTATCACATTAATATGTCCTATATATGTCCAAAATCAAGAGGGATATCACATTAAATTAGGTGGTTGACCATTAATATTGGTAATTTCACCCTAGTCTAATTGTGTTGGACAACTGAAAGGGGGGTTGAATCAGTTGTCACTGTGCTTAAACAGTTATATTCATTTTTAAACTCATTACATAACTCTCAATGATGATCACAATAAATAAGCAGTAGATTATTCAACATCAATCACACACATGTATAATATAGAGACATATATTCCTGAGGAAACCCATAAAGGGTGAAAACCTCTTCTTCTTTATATGATAATTATTTTTTGTACATTATCATTCTTATGAGCACCAACTCATAATGAGGCTACCACCTCTGTTTTGCAAGCTGCTACTTGCTGAGAGCACCAACTCTCTGGTTTATCTAGCACCCGCTAGAAGGAAGTACCAACTCCTTGAATGTTCCATCACCAACTGGGTGGAAGCACCAACTTCCAGTTATACAGGCACCGACCTGTATAACAAAGAACCAATGTTCTCCCTTGCACCACCCTGCCACCCTGGTTTCTCTGGCTGCAACCAGATGGAAGCTATAACTCCCTGTGTTCAAGAAACTACTTGAAATTATGAGGACAACAATCCTCCCTAGCACCTCCCAACCACCCTGAAATATAAAATTTTTCTTTCTATGAATTTATTACAGTGATTCAATAGTTGTCATTGGCTTACCAGGCTTATCACTATTCTTCTATGCTGCTCTGCTCTGCCTGCATCCGTGTCTTCTTACTTGCATCCTCTTCAGCTTTCTGATCTTCTCCTCTGTCTCAACATGAACATCTATACTTTCTCTTCTTCTCACAGATATGCATCTCTGTTCTTTTCTTCTTCTATCCTTCAACTCCTGCAAATCATGCTTCTACATGCATGCATCACTCACAACAACAACAACGATATCCTATCTGTTCTACGTTTTTATATTCTCTGTGCACCTACAACTTCCTCCATGCACAGTACCACCTTCTCTCACTCCATATTCTACATGCCTATCTCACATCTACTCCTCTTCTGATCATCATTGAAACTCTTCATCTTCTCTGGCAGTTATCCCCATGCATTCATCATCACTAGGCGTTATGCTGAGATTCCTTAGCCTCTCTAGCAGTCGAGACTCTTCGTCTTCTCTGTCACAATCTAGCTCATTCCCTATGTTGTAGTTATAGGCTCCAACACACTTCCATCTGTCAATAGCCTCTATGAACATTCTTCATTCCACTGGCAGATGCCTCGAGACTCTTCATCTTCTCTGGCAATCACATTGAAGCCTCTTTGAATTTTCTGTGCAGAAACAATCAGTGGTTTCTGGCAGTTCCCCAGAGGTCCTCTGGTTTCTCATACTCTTGGTGCATTTTCCCTTTCTATGTAAAAATGGCACAATGGGTGCTAGCTCTTCTAGCTATGCCCCTTCCTTTCAGGTGACCTCTGGTGGTGACACAACACCTATTCATAAGGCTCTTTCGTGACTCACGTTTCGGGGATATAGGGATGAGGCATCTCGAATCTCCAAGTTGCTATCTCCGAAATGGAGCTTAGCTAATGCTATCTCCTCCCTAAAACCTTCGACAATGTGACCTTGGCTGTGACCACAGGCCTAATAAAAAAGGCATTTTGCGATTTCGCATTTCGGGTTTTCTCTCGTGAGTCTCCTTGA
This sequence comes from Picea glauca, assembly GCA_000966675.3. Lineage (NCBI taxonomy): Eukaryota > Viridiplantae > Streptophyta > Pinopsida > Pinales > Pinaceae > Picea > Picea glauca. The sequence goes on from JZKD02S1674749.1 coordinate 308,077, forward strand.
CTCCTTCCTCTGGAATTCCCGGTACTCGGAATGGATCCTAGATATGCTAGCTCCTTCCACTCATGTGACCACTGACAATGACCATGGGCCAAGTCCGAAAACGCATTTTGCAAATCGTGTTTCAAGGATTATGTGAAGAGTCGTCTCGACTCTCCATGTTGCAAACTCCGAAATGGAGCTTGTATTCTCTAGCTCTTGACGATGTGACCACAAGATATGACCACTAGCTATTCCTTTGAGCGCTTCTCTCTTCAGATCAACGGTCCACATTCCGTGGTGATTGGACGACTATCCACCACCCCGGGACTTCAACCTTCGGGACTTTGGGGGATTGATGAAGTTAAAACTCCCAATGAAAAACTCTCGGAATGACGTCATTCTTGCGCCACTCAATGACGTGTCGTGAGCCAAGTGTTTGCCACGTGTCACTCAGAATTGTGATTTCCAGTGGCCTGAAATGTCGAATCAAATTGACACTTGTCCTTGTTGATGTACGCTACCACCTGTCCTTGCTGATGTGGTCTGTCATGATCTACCTCTTGGATCTGACAACCCAGATTAGTCCTCAATCCAATGACTGAGATTATGTCGCAATTTCACATATTGCGAGTTTGATAGGTTAGGGCACCTCCTCCCTTTGACTTTTTAGTCAGCGAAATGATGATCTTTCACCACGTGTCCATCTTGGATCGACGGTCCACATTTCTCCTCGATCCGACGGCTCATATCTTTTCGCAATTTCTCGTATCACGAGTTGGAAGGTTAGGGCACTTCCTTTCTTTGAATTTCTAGTCAGCGAAATACTGATCTCGTGCCACGTGTCCTTCAGATCCAACGATCCACGACTGTCCTCGATAGATGACCAGGATTCCTTCACAGCTTTGGAGTGTTGGATGACTCTTGGGCTTATCCTCCTTGCAGCTTCATTGGATCTAATGGCCCACGACCCTCCACGATCGACGATTGGGATCTTATCGCGACTTCCTGTTTCACGAAGTTGGAGAACTGCTCACCTCCATTCTTCCAATTCATGATTCTGTGATACTGCTCATCTACTGCCATCTGTCTTCCTCGATGATGGATGGTCCTCCTACTTTCGGGATTTTGTAAGCCCGCTTCTCCTTGCACTTTAAAGAACGTGCAGGTTCTCCTGGATCCAACGACGGTCAGACCCCACGCTCGTATCTAACATTCAAGATCTGTCCTCCATCTGTGCGCTCCTCCTGTCTGGACTTACGATGTCTTCCGAGCCTGTTTTCCATCGCTGTTCTTGCCATCAATGACAAGCTCACTCCCAATTGTAAACCTGCCAAAAAATTGTGCATCCAAAACTAAATATATAAATTTTTTATTTAGAAATTTGAATATGATGATGGACTACTAACTAACAACATGTGCACATGCAACTGAAGGTACAACCAAATAGGTACATGTCAGATATTTCTTCATCAAGTGAGGAAAGCTTAGGACAAATAGAGGTCGGAAATGAAACTGCATCTAGTAGATATGATAAGCAAACAAGGAGCAGAGGTGAAAAAGTCAGAATAAAATTTTGTAGACGCATGAATTTATTTCTTGCCGAACGAGGATCATGCTCTTATGATGATGAAAGCATAGGAGAAATAGAGGTTCCACTCAGGTATAAGGATCTGGTGAAACAATGGGTACCTAAGGAACTACCTCTTATAGATGTTGACTTCGTTGTCAACAATAGGACATATCACATTGCAGCATCCTCCTTGCATGGCTTAGGGCTATTTTCCATGGATGCAATAATTGTAAAATAAAATACAGTAAATGAATTGATGGACTATGTCAGACCGTGTTACAATTATAACGATTGGATGCGGTTGGTCTAGTACATGCGAAGTATGTTGGGTATGTGTTATATTATTTTCATGTGTGTGTGTGGGCGTGTCAGATTGGAAAACTGCGTTTGAAAATCCCGCAGGTATGCCCCCCCTGGTTACGCACAACGCCCCAAATTTTTTTTTTGGGCGATTTTTGCTATTTTTGGCGAATTTTGCTATTTTTAGTGGTTTTCTAAATTAATCCCGGATTAAGGGATTAGGGTTTTGGTATCTAAGGAATACCTAAAAACATTGTATATATTGTATGGTGAATGGTGAAATTCTACATAATGAATATAAAAAAGGTTTTCTCGATTGAGGGTTTCTGGTATAAAATCTATGTGTACTATGTGTATGAGCCATTGATTAAATTCTGTTTTTCTTAAGAATATATATGCATTGTTTTACTTCACAAGTTTATAACTTACATGTGGTATCAGAGCTCATTTTTGGCTTCAGAGGGATGCCTTTGTTGCTAAGGGTTTGGATTGATCTTGATAGATCAAGTTTATCTTGGGTCTGTGATAAACCTGGGTTTAGTGGGAGCTTTTGCAGTGGAGATTCGAGTATAGAAAGAGGAATGGCAAGCACATCTAGAATCGAGATAGAGAATTTCAACGGTAAAAACTTTGAGCTATGGAAGCTCAAGATGGAGGACCTTCTTGTAGACAAAGAACAATGGATCGCTATAGATCCTGGTACACAGCCTATTGGTACACCATCTACTAGCACACAGGCTACTAGTACACAACCTACTAGTACACCACCTACTGGTATGTCGAAGGAAGATTGGGAGAAGTTGGACAGAAGAGCAAGGAGTACTATTCGACTCTGCCTGGCAGATTCGGTGTTGTTGAATGTCTCGGGAGAATCTACATTCAAGGAACTATGGGATAAGTTAGGGAATTTGTATCAATCAAAGTCCCTGGTAAACAAGTTGTTTCTTCGAAAGAATCTGTATCATCTTAGGATGGAAGATGGAGATTCCGTGACAGAACATCTAAATGCCTTTAATACTCTGGTAAGTCAACTTGTCTCTGTTAATATTATGATTTCAAAAGAAGATAAGTGTATTACTTTGTTATGTCCTTTGCCAGGCTCTTGGGATAATTTGGTTGTATAAATTGGTAGTACCACGCAATCTACATTGAATTATGAGGATGTAGTTTCATCCTTGTTATCTGAAGAGATGAGGCAGAAAATCATGGATATTCATAGCATAGATGCTTTATTTGTAAGAGGTCATACCCAAGACAAGAGTCCTGGTAAGCCTTCAGGGGGGATATCTAAATCTACAGGTAGATCTAAGTCCCTAGGAAAATGTTTGAGGAAATGATGGAAGTGTGGTAAAATAGGGCATTATAAGAAAGATTGCAAGTCTAAGAAGGTTGAAAAACCAAAGGGATCTGATAGTATCTCTTCCACAGAGGCGAAAACCTCCACTAAAGAAGGAGGTGATGTTTACCTGGCATCTACAAGTACACATGCATACCATGATGTATGGTTGATCGACTCAGGTGTGTCATACCATATGACTCCTCACAAGGAGTGGTTCTCTGAATATGAAAAATACGATGGTGGTGATGTATTCCTAGGAGATGACTCGACAGCCAAAATCTTGGGACGTGGAAGGGTTAAGTTGTTGCTAAAAGATGGAAGGATTAGAACTCTCCCTAGGGTTCTGCACATTCCAAAACTAGCCAGGAGCCTAATATCCATAAGCAAGTTGGATGATGCAGGAGTGAATACTGTATTTGGAAAGAACACTTGCAAGATGGTACGAGGAGAAATGGTGTTGATGAGGGGAGTTTGGTGTGGAACTATGCACAAGTTGTTGGGAAGCACTTATAATAATGGGTGTAATAGTTCTTTTGTCCTTGAGCAGATAAATGAAGGAGATAAGACCAATACTGTCCCTGAAAAGAAGACCATGTTGTGGCATCAAATACTGGGGCATATTGGAGAAAAGGGCCTTCAAACACTACACGGTAAAGGCATGGTTGAAGGTATGTCTAATTTCACTCTGGATTATGATTTCTGTGAACATTGCATATATGGTAAACATAATCGAGCAATATTCCCATCTGGTGCTACAAGATCAAAGGGGATCTTAGAATTGATAAACAGTAATATGTTTGGACCTGTGCATGTTCCATCACTAGGTAAGTCTGTGTATTATGTTTCATTCATAGATGATTTCTCAAGGTACACATGGATTTATTTTCTTAGAAAGAAATATGAGGTATTTGATAAATTTAAAGATTTTAAGGCTCTGGTAGAAAATCAGACAGAGAAGAAAATAAAGGTATTGAGAACAGATAACGGTGGAGAAATCCGCGGAAATGAATTCGAAGAATTCTATAAGAAGTGTGGTATAGCAAGGAAGAAGACTACTCCATACACTCCTCAGCAAAATGGAGTTGCAGAGAGGATGAATAGGACACTGATGGAAAAATCAAGGAGCATGCTCAGCGGTGCCGAGTTAGGATTGGAATTCTGGGCAGAGGCAGTGGGTACAACATGTTACTTTGTCAATCGATCACCCTCATCAACGTTGGATGATAAAAATCCACATGAGATATGGAATGGAAAAAAACCCTCTCTTCAACACCTTAGAGTGTTTGGTTGTGATGCTTATGTACATGTTCCAAAGGAAAATAGGAGTAAGCTAGATAAAAAAGATGAAAAGTGTATCTTTATTGGTCATAAAGATGGTGTGAAAGGTTATAAGATTTGGAACCCAGAAACTAAGAAGACTGTTTAAAATCGGGATGTTGTTTTTAGAGAGTTAAAAGATGTGTCCAAACAGGAATTCCTACCAAGGCAAGATGAACCTGAGAAAATAGAGCTAGAGTTGGATGATGCAAAATTTGAATCATCTGAAGAAGATGAAGCAGCAAGAGAAGAAGAAGAACCTCATACCCCAGTATTGAGGAGATCAATGAGAGAAAGAAGGCAACCAGAAAGGTATAGTCCACCTGATTTTCGTTCCAATTTTTCTTTATCTATTACTGATGATGATCCCAGAACTGTCAGGGAAGAAGTGAATTCAGAGGATAGTAAACTATGGAAGAAGGTCATGGTTGAAGAAATGGATTCCTTGGATAAGAATGAGGCATGGGATATAGTTGAGTTGCCAGCTGGAAGAAAATCTGTTGGTAGCAAATGGTTGTTTAAGAAGAAGTTTAATGTAGAAGGAAAAGTGGAGAAATACAAATCTCGGCTAGTAGCAAAAGGTTATTCCCAGGTAGAGGAAATTGACTTTGGTGAGATTTTTTCTCCTATTTCTAAGTTAACTTCTATTAAATTTATTTTATCTATTTCTGCTACTTTTGATCTTGAAGTGGAGCAGATGGATGTGAAGACAACATTCCTACATGGGGATCTGAAAGAAGAAATCTACATGAAGCAACTAGAAGGATTTGTAGTGAAGGGAAAGAAAGAGCTGGTATGTAAGCTAAAGAAGTCACTATATGGTCTGAAGAAATCACCTAGGATGTGGTACCAAAAGTTTGATACATAAATCCTTCAATTGGGATTTGTGAGAAGCAGGGTTGATCACTGTGTATATTCCAAGCAGGTTGGTAATCACTTCATTTATGTAGTGTTGTATGTTTATGACATGTTGTTGGTAGGAAATAACATGGATGTTATCAAGGAGGTGAAATCACAACTATCCTCCAAATTTGACATGAAGGATCTTGGTGCTGCTAACTTCATTATGGGAATGGAGATTAAAAGAGATATTGCAAACAAGAAACTCTAGTTGAATCAGAGAAAATATGTTGAGACGATATTGTTGAGGTTTAATATGCATGGAAGTAAACTGGTCAAGGTTCCTATTCCTACAAGTGTAAAGTTATTTGCAGATCAATGTCCCAGGACACAGGAAGAAGAAGAGGACATGTCCCATGTTCCGTATGCCATTGCAGTTGGCATTTTGATGTATGCAATGGTCTATACTAGATCGTACATTGCACATGCAGTGGGATTTTTGAGCAGGTATATGTCAAAACCAAGGAAGGAGCATTGGACAATGGTAAAGAGGGTCTTCAGGTATCTTCGTGGCAATACCAGTTATGGATTGTGCTACCAAGGAAGACCAAGATTGGACAGAGTGGTGGACATGCATGTCTTTGTTGATGTAGACTAGGATGGAGATCTGGATCGTAGAAGATCTACAAGTGGGTATGTGTTTAACCTATTTGGAGGAGCAATCAGTTGGATGAGAAAAAGACAGGGTGTAGTGGCACTCTCAACTACAGAAGTTGAATACATGTCAACCACTCATGCAAGCAAGGAAGCAGTATGGTTACAAATATTGTGTTCAGGTATTGGGTTGGTACAACAAGAAGTGAGATTAGATTGTGATAGTCAGAGTGCAATATTCCTGGAAAATAACCCAACTTATCATTCAAATACAAAGCACATTGATGTTCAGTATCACTTTGTGAGAGACATGGTTGAGGAAAAGAAGGTGTTGGTGGAAAAAGGTTGACACTTTGAAGAATGTTGTAGACTCATTGAAAAAGTCTGTGAGCATAGAAATTTTCTCTCGGTGTAGAGTAAAAATGGGCATTGTTGTCCTAGATTGTTGACTATATAATCCCCTGGACCCCTGGATGCAAAGAAAATAACAAGTTGGAGAATGTTGGGTATGTGTTATATTATTTTCATGTGTGTGTGTGGGCACGTCAGATTGGACAATTGCTTCTGACGATCCCTCTAGTAGTTCTCTTTGTTTCATGTGCGTCAAGAACTTTCCTAGGGGGGTCCCAGGGGGGGGTAGGTATGCCCCCCCTGGTTACGCGCAACGCCCCAAATTTTTTTTTTGGGTGGTTTTTGCTATTTTTGGCGGATTTTGCTATTTTTAGCGATTTTCTAAATTAATCCTGGATTAAGGGATTAGGGTTTTGGTATCTACGGAATACCTAAAAACATTGTATATATTGTATGGTGAATGGTGAAATTCGACATAATGAATATAAGAAAGGTTTTCCCGGTATAAAATCTCTGTGTACTCTGTGTATGAGCCATTGATTAAATTATGTTTTGCTTAAGAATCTATATGCATTGCTTTACTTCATAGGTTTAAAACTTACAAAGTATGCAGATATATGCACTCACCACAAATTATATACAACTAATAAACAAGGATAAAAATAAGGGAGCGATAATCTATATTGATGGAAGGCTTAAAGCTTCCGACAATATCGCGGGGTTTATAAAAAACACATGACCCGAGACAACAAACAAACAACCGAATTGCATATATGTGGGACGTGAAGAGAATCAGGCAGTCCTGTGTGCAATAAAAAAGATAGCTCACGGGGAAGAGTTATTAGTGGATTACTATTTGAATCGAATAGAAACATTGACTAATAGTGTGCAGGTTCTTATGCAACAACTCTTTAAGAAACCTCTACTGATTTCATTATATTTTTTTATTATCTTTAACATTGTTGTAAATATTATCTTTAGCATTGTTTTTTTGTTATCATTAACAATTTTTTAAATATTTGGGGGTTCTAATTATATTATAATGTGGCAGGATGATCGTGGAAAAGGGCCAACTACAGAACATGTAAATGATTATTAATTTCCACTTTCATTTTACGTTGTTTTTATTATTTGCTTATATAATTTTATTGAAATAACATTGTTTTTGTTGAAATTATATGTAGTCTGCACGCCATGTTGATCATGATTCCGCCAATGAGGAGGGGTTTTGTTCATTCGTTGATCCGATGGTCTTAATAAAAAAAAGATCATTAAAGCTAACAATGAACTTGCTAGCTTCTTAGATCGTCCACATCAAACTCCCGACATCAAAGTAAAGATCAAGCTCCTTATGTCACAACTTAACACATATAAGGTAATAACCATAATTTAAAGTGTTTTTTTTTAATGTACTCATATGTTCAATTATGATACTTTGTTCTTTAACTTTTACATTATCTCATGAAAAAACATTTTCTTTTCTATAAAGACATTTTTGGAGCCTGTTCAGCCTAGTGTTGGTAGTAGTGGTGCTACAGAGACGCTACAGAGTCCTAATGTGGGTAGTCATACAACTTCTAGAGTACTATTTACTTCTTCATCTTCCACACCTAATTTAGATAGGAGCCATGACACACACCGCCAGACATCCACACCTCGATCAGAGTCTAGAGATGGTGGTAGAGATGAGGATCATGGTGATGTGGTTGAGATGGTTGCATTTCCTAGAGCTAGACGCGTGACAAGCAAGGGGACCCTTCCGTGCACATTTTTGGTCGATGATAATGGAATTCCATTAAAACAATTAAGACTCCCAGGTAGTTTTAATTCATATTTTAATCGTTTAATGTTGTCCTTCTCATATAGAAATCATCTAAATTATTAATTTTAAATTAATGATCATATCTTTTTGTGTGTAGGAAACGACATTTTTTATAGGCACCTAGAGAGAAAGGCCTTGTCGATTTTTGGGGCAACCTTACGCATGAGGTGGAATTTCCAGAATTCCAACCTCAAAAAGGAACTTATGGATTATCTTGAAGGCCTCTTTGGAGTAGTCACGTTCAATAAAAAAATAGTCACCTTTGTAGCGGGTCAATATTTAAAATATACGCGAGATGTTTATAAACGAAGCTTGGCATGAAATCCTAGGTATGAGTGTCTTCCCTCAATTCCAGAGAGGGAGTGGAAGGCGATCATTGATGATGCAAAAGAGAATATTTTGAAAAAATCAGGAGAACAAATAACTGGTACACCAAGGTAAATTACATTTTTT
>JZKD02S1674749.1:360258-392260 GCA_000966675.3 Picea glauca
GGACCCCCCCCAAAAAACCGGTTACCACCTCAGGGGGGGTCTGGAATACCGCCTTCCCGAATTAAAACCGCTTTTCCCTTTTTTTTGCCATTTTTTCCTGTTTCACTATGTCTTCTTTCAGAACAGATTCTAGGAAAATGAAGATGGATTTTAAAAATCAGAGAGAGGTTTTTTCTCAGAACAGGCCGAAGAACAAAAAAATCTTTCAGTTTTTGCAATGGTGCTACGAGCAGGGAGAATCGAAGCCATCTTCTAGGCCCTTTTTTCCAGATTTCTTCTTTTCTGTTACAGTCCTGATTTTGCAGGAGCTGTTTTGGCCAGCTGGAGGTGAATTTGGAAAAACCAAAGGAGGTTTTTGTCCAGCACATGCCCATATACAATAAACTCTTTTAGTTGTTTCCTAGGTGTCAACGTTGAAGAGAAAACCACGTCTTTTCGGACCCATTTTTTGCAGAAAACCGGTCCATCTTTTATGGCAGACAGGAAATTCATTTATAGGGAACACATGGCAGCGGTTAGAGCACTGATCCTCCAACTGGAAGCCAATCTCCAACAACCTCAAGCATTCAACGACTTCTGCATTCATTTGTTTTGATGCTGTTAGAGTCTATTCACCAACAAATCTTAAACAACCTCCAGTATGCCAGATGTTCAGGCAACAATTACCAATTTTAACTTTCCTTGGTTTGCGGTTTTGTTTGTTTTAGAGACAGCCTATAGGTGTCGAGATTTTGGTAACTGCTTTTCTTTTTTTCAGAAAGTAGAGATAGGGTGGGAATGAGGAGAAGGCTGAAGGAATTTTTGTTTATATACACATGTAAAAGACAAACAGAAGGTTCGACCTGTGTAAAGTTTTTTCCTTTTTGGCTGGATTGTGGCCCTTGCTACTCCAGGAGGTTTTTGTCTGTAATTTTTGAATGACTAAACAGTAATAGAGAAAATGATTCACAGGATTCTTGTGTAGCAGCGTTGGTGGTGTGTTCCTTGTCTGTTTTTAATTATATTTCTGCTACCATTCAAGCCATTTCATTTCTTATTATTGAAAGAGAGTAATGGAGAAGAATTTATGCATGCATACTCTTTGGCCAATTTTTCAATAATCTTTATGTTATTTATCTGAAGCTTTACAAAGGAAATCTTAGTTGCTCCTCTGTTCAGTGGATCTCTCCCTTTTCACCTTATTCATATGCACTAAACCTAAGACAATCCAACAGTTGTTACTACCTTTCACTGTGGAGACATTTACCTCTAGATCTAACTTGATCATTATCTTATAAACAGACCCCATAACCCAATGGTGATCTGAGAAACTCGTCAACCACATCCTCATATAAATATTTCAAAAACCCCAACCCCATACTTGTATAACTAGCCTAATACCTATTAATTTTTTTTTATATCAGATAGAGAGATCCCTCTCCGAGTCTTGGAGGGCTAGATCCAAGATGCGAAGTGGTTTTGATGTTGCCTTTGTGACTGCCTCACAGCCTTGGGCAAATTACAGAGTGCTAACAGGACACACCTTGGTCAAAGAAACATCTTAAGGGGGTTTTGGGTTTCGGCCCTGCCCTTGTGTGTATACCCAACTGTCGACTACTTCCCTAGGATCTGTTGTTGTAATTGGTAACCTTAGTGGCCATAATATTTAGGGCATATACACAAGGTGACAGTGAAGGGGAAATTTTTCATTGTATCTGGGCAGACATTGATCAGACTCACTCGGGATCCTTGGAGGGTAACTCACGGTTTTTATGTGAGGTAACTCACACCAAGGTGTAATTCCGTTAAGTAGGTAGCGAACGTGATTGTTCCACCCACTCTATCCTAGCCCCTTCTCATTTTGATCTCGCAATGTTGGATTTCATTACCAACTAGTGTGTCATTGTGAGAAGATTTTTGTTTGTCTGTTTTCTTCCTAGATTTTTTAGCGTGTACTATTTGTTTTCCCTAGCAGACCTTAGTTTGAATTAGTGTTTATGTATTTATTCTCTGGAACTACAAAGGAAGGAACCTCTTTTTCCAGAGAACCTTTCATTTTTCCTTCTTTTGGAAACATTGGTCCTCCTTATATTGCCACATTAAGTCTTCCCAAACTCACTATTAGGTTACTGGTATGGTTGTTTTCTACTCCGATGATCTGAAATGATCCTAGTCCTTCAGATGAAAGCCACTCACCCAAATAACATCCACCTCATGTTGACCCTTCACCTTCTTCACCTTTTACATCTTCTTCCCTTTATTCTCCTTTGCCTAGTGAAAGATCTGAAGTTGATAACTAGGTGGACAAGACGAAGAAGAAAATGAAGATTAAGAAGAAGAAAATAAGCAAGGGGAAAAACTTCCAACCACTACAGGACATGTTGGAAGAAATCAACCAGTTACTGTGAATCAGGTTGGGGATATTAATGAGGTTCATAAGCCTACCAAGACACCTCACAATTCCAAATTCCCTTGCGGGATTTGTAGTGGTGACCACCTTCTTAAGGATTTCCCTGGTATTCCCACGATCTTATATGTGTGGTCCATGAATTCCAAACAACCTATGTCATCAGGTTCTACAAGTCATGCTGGTGACAACCCATCAACTAGTGAAAGTAAACTTGGAGAAAATAAAAGTAGAGTTAGGTTTCCTTGTAGGTTATGTGAAGGTAGTCATCAAACTCACCTTTTCCCTCGTATGTATGAATCCTCAAAATTGTTGGAAGAAATGTTTGTTTCTCAGCCAAAATTTACAACTGCTTACCGTAATATCTCTCCTAACCTACCATTGGTTTCTAAAGTGGTCGATCCAGTTTCCTCATCGGTTAATCCCACTCTTCCTTCGAAGAGTGAAGTTAAAGTGGTCGATTTGGTTCCCTCATTGGTCGATCCCATTCTTCCCTTGAAGAGTGAAGTCAAAGTGATCATTCCAAGTCCATCATCATTCGATATTGATCTTTCCTTAGAGAGTGGCATTCACCAAGTGATCTATCTGATCCCATCATCGGTCGATCCCACTCTCCTGTTAGAGTGTGAAGTCAATATCGCTCATGCTTTTCTTGTTAATACCAATTTTCCCATACAAGGGGACATTTCTCCTTTTACTGTGGAACCCCCTCCAAGTAGTGAGGCCATTATTTTCAATTGGCATGGGATAACTGGACCTCATCTTCCTTCCTATGTACCTTTCCAAATCACTATTCAGGTTTGTGGTAGGGACATTCCTCAAACTATTGTAGAAGAAAGTGCTTCCATTAGTATTTTATCCTCAACTTCTTGGTAAGATTTAGATTTTCCTCAACTTGTGTTGGTCACCCATAATTTGTTGGCTTTTAACAAACGAATCACTGAACCTTTAGGTATCCTTTCACAATTACCCGTTACTTTAGGAGAGAAAACCATCTATATTGATGTTATGGTAGTTCACGATCCCTTGGATTTTACTTTGCTCCTTGGGAGAGATTATGTCTATGCCATGAAATTTATCATGTCCACTCTCTTTCGAGTGATATGTTTCCCTCATAATGGAAAAATTGTGACTATCGATTAATTTTCATTTGTTGGTACTACTTTGACTGCCAACCACCCTCCTTCCCTAAATGGTCCTTACGTGCAAGTGGTATTTCCCCCACCACAGGTTAATTATGTGGTAACATATCCCATGCATTCAACTTTGGATGAGACTTCTTATGAACTGGATATGGTAGTTGACATGGTGATATCTTCAATAGGGTTATTATAGCCTAATTTCCCTACCCCTATTGAAGCCCTCTACATGTATTCCTTCCAGAGTGTTGCTCTTCCATCCAAGTAAGATCTCTTGGAAGCTGTGATTGAGGTATGTCCCTAGACATGTATTCCTTCCAAAGAATTGTCCTCTTAGAATCCATGATCAAGAAGATGTCACAAGCATAGTTTTATTTTAGGTTCCAAGCTCATTAAAAAATGAAACCAGAGTCGATCAAAGTTCTTGTTTTTGTGTCAAGATCATTAAAAAATGAAATAGAGATCCACAAGCATAAATTTTTTCTTTGCGACAAGCTTGTTATTAAATGAAATAGAGGTCTGGGAATCAAACCCAGAGTTTATGAGCATATTTCATTGTCCCTGTCAAGCTCGTTAAAAAATGAAACAAACCCCCTTCCATTCGAATTGAGTCTCCCCCTTGATTGAATATTTGAACCTTATTTTCCTCCACCTAGTGAAAATATTCCTATTAGTAGAAATAATCACAAACGAGGAAAGAAGAAGAGTCGATGGAGGAAACGACACTTGGGGGGTATGTCTCCAGCCTCTGGACATCATGTTGGAGTGAAGCCACCAACTTCTACCACACAAGCTAGGGGAAAAATACCTCTAGAGAGACACACTACTAGGAGTGATACTCACTTGAGGGTTGTTCCCATCGTAACATAGTAGTATTTTCTAGAACGATCTTAGTCTTTGTTCTTTCTCATGCTTATAAATACATGAGAATAGGTCACTAAGCTCAATAATTGTTCTTTTTCGTGCTCGTTGAAACATGAGAATAGGTCACCGAGTATACTTTTATCTCTTTTTCAGACTCATAAAAGCTATATGAAAAATGAACTCTTTGGAGTCTCCTTTAATCTCTTTCAGACTCCCTAAACATGAAAATATTGTCGAGCAATCTTGTGTTGTTTCACGCTCGTTAAAAGGATTTTAAAGGGCATCTTTAGAGAAATAGTTTACCCATTTTTTTCTCTCGTTAGAATAATTACGAAAAATGAATACTCGATTCAAACATGACTAGAAGAGTTCTCCTAGGTATTATTTTACACTTTTTCTGTCTTGGGAGACTAAATTTACGAAAAATTTAATATTGGAGTTTTCTTTAAGTTTTTTTCAAACTCCCTAAACATGAAAAATCACGAAGTTTACTTTCTTTGGACTCATAAACTGGATATTGAAAAACCCATATGGGACCGAACCACTCCTTCCTAGGGTTCATTAAAAATATTTCGAAGGACTTATCCGAAGGATGAGCTTATAGTACAAGCATATGCTATCCTCCTCAAGCTTGTGTAAAAATAAAGAGGTACTCACCAAAAATGGTGGGGGGAAATTGGGATGGGAACTTGTATTAAATCTGTATTAATTTTTGGAAGCAAGTCACTCTTGAACATGACACTCTTTCACTTCTCGTGTCATATTGGGAAATCCACTTGTCTCTTGTCAATCATACTTTTTTCCAAGTTATATTTTGATCTATGATCCTCAATTTGAGTCAGTGTTGCCAAGACAATTGTCATGTCATCAATATGTTCAAGAGAAGTCCAACCAAAATCTTTATATCGTGTCAACCATTTTTTGCAGTATCAACCATCCTTGAGTCAGTCCTAAATCACTCTATACTCTGATCTACTTCAAATCCTAGTACCTATTTCGTGTCGTTGATGGGGGATATATGAAGGCCCTCCTGCGACAGATCATTTCCTATCGACATCAACACATTATCTAGGAAGATGGTTTAGAAACCTTTAGTACCTTACAACTTGCATGCCTCAATGGAAAGTTTCCTTGCCTTCGATGACATGTTTTCATCAATGACCTTCGATCAAATGATTCTATGGGTATTCAACTTCATATAATCTATTCACACTCAATAGAATGTACTTACCTACCTTGAGGACCATCATCATCATTGGTGGCTCCTTTCACATTTGTTAACAGTTTTCATCATTGACTGGTAATCATATGATTTCTACCATGTTTGACCTCGATGCCTATTCGTACAATGAAAATATAGAAATGAAGACCCCAGTTCTCGTTTGATAAGATCCAGTTTGCGATGGAGTATCTTGAGAACGTACTGTTACATAAATCCACAATGTATATCTCGTGGCTATGTTCAAATTTGAGTTATTATGACGTAGATCCACAACGTATTTTTGGTGGCTATGTTTATATTTGAGATATTATGGCATGGATCCACAGTGTAATTTAGTATCCATGACCTATCTTACTTGACATGGATCTTTGTATGTAAACTCTTATGGTTTGATTCATTTGCATTATGAGTATGGGAATTCCTACCTCAGTGATGATATTGTAATTTCTTGTTTGTTGTTGGCAGGTCTCCAACGGATGAGTTCTTTGTTTTAATACCTACACGACAAAGTATTTCATCTCTCACCCCTTTCTAACTTCATACTTTGGGGGTCATTGTGTTACACACTATTTTTTCGCAATTGATTATGTTCACTTATCCTCTGTCATCCAGAGCATAAAATACTTTATTGTTGAAGAAGAACCTTTCCTTGAAAGAAGGAAAACATGTAAAAAGGGCCATTAAATCCCTATTTCAAGAGAGTGTCACATGTTGTACCATTTCAGCATGCAACACCCTTAAATGTTGCATGTTGCACCACTATAGGGTGAGACAGTGTCTTAGTTTTCACAACTGCAGGGTGCGACATTGTCTAAAAGAGGAGAAAAAGATGAAATTCGTGAAGTTTCTAGAAGAGAAGCTTCGAATATGAGATGTCCTACAATAAGTTTGTATCTCACCTGTACCCCTGATTTGGGGAGTTGCTAGCCTCTCATCCTAACCTCCTTGTCAATCTATAAAAGGGAACTTCTCTCATAAGGAAAGGATAATAGTTAATGGAGAATAATGGTTGATAGCTTTTTGCTTCTGGTTTGCGGTTAGAAGATTATTAACATTTCTTTGGCCTTGAGAGATTCAATCTAAGCTAAATTAGATAATTTATGGTAATGGATCTCATGGATGGATTGTGGGTATTAGAGCAATGAATTTGTTTGAAGGAGCTTCATAACATCAAGGCTCTTGTTGTAATCTATTCCATTAATGTTAATACAAGAATATAGTTTCTTTCCCACAAAGGTTGTTTATGTTTGATCATCTTTGTTGCATTTATCCTTGATCATTTGCATATGTTTCATCAAAATATATTATTGTTGGATTGTGTATTCTTACAGGTTATCATCCACAAGTCTTAGAACAGAGCTAGAAACTACAACTAGCGAGGACAATCGTTGATTAAAATGTGTGAGCTCTTGCTAGCTAGTATTTTTTATTGCATAAACCTAGGGAAAGTTATATGTTCTATCATGTTTTATTTTAGTCTTGGTTTAAGAGTCTAGGGAGATCAGTTTGTGTCCACATAGACTGATTTGTCTAACAACATTCGAATATAATCCTTTATTGCACCCTTTCATCATAATTGTAACCTTCGTCTCCTATTTATATAACAAGGTGACTTAGTCTTAGGATCATATTATTTCATCTCATATTGTATTCTGAATTGGATATATTATAAAATAAGGTTTACCCTTCAAAGTGGACTGTAATCATTTACTTTTCATCATTTTTAAGGCATTGGATCATAACACAAACTTTGAATATAGTTTGGTGTTTTTCACCACTACTGTAACCCAAACTGTTGTGGTGAGGTTCACTTGTTGTGAATAAAGTTTGGGCACAAGATTCATGAAGGTTCAGTTATATGGAATGACATATTGCAAATACAACCTAAGTGCATACTTGGTGATTTGGTTTGTGACGGAAGTGAAAGGCTGAGTTGAAATTGAAGCTATGACTTGTGGATATACCTGTGTGCCCACCTTGAGTAGACCAGGAATAGAGTTGTTAGGGTGAACCAAGAATTTGGGCAAGGCGGATGAATGTAGGACTTGTCGTAGACTTGTCCCCAGAAGCAATCGTAGAGTTCATCACAAAGTTGATTGCAAATTTTTGAAGAAGTATTGAGATGAATTATTGGGTGCATTGGATGAACCCTTTACAAGTAGAGTGAAGATACTTAGAGGGATATCCTTGGTTGGGTCACATGCAGATGGTAGTGACACCAAGAGGGATCCCAATATAGGAAGAATGAAGGATCAACTCATTATCTTGGAGAATATTGTTGAGCAGATGATAGATGCAATGTGTTAGCATGGTGATAAGGTTGAACAGATGGAGACTGAGATAGGTAGGATGAAGCATGGGTTTAATGAAGTCATTCGGGAGTGCCAAGAAATCACGAACTTGATTATCGATACCTTGACTATCGACGTTCAGATAGACTCAAGGTCGAGGAAGCACTTGCCTCAATGATACAAAAGTTGAAGGACCAAGATGAAACCGTTACATTGTTGAAACAAGCTTTGGCTAAAAAACAGAGCTTTGTTATCATGTCGATGCGGATCAAGATAAAGGAACTTGAGCCATATGGAGATACTCACAATGCTAAGTTGTCTGGAAACTTATGTTGGGACATTAATTAGTACTTGGAGTAGTTGAACGGAAGTTCGTATGAATCCAAGGTGAACGTTGTAGTGATGTTCTTGACAGGAATTGTTAAACTCTAGTGGAGGAACCAGGCTAAGGACTTGGTAGCTAGGACAACCGTTGAGAAGATTGAAAACTAAGTAGAGATGAAGGTATAGTTTGGTCCAAGAAACCAAACATGGATTGCAAGAAATCAATTGTTGTCTCTCAAACACACTGGTAAGATCCAAGCCTACATCAAGGCATTCATAGGGCTCATGTTGGAGAGTAAATACATGTCAGAAGAAGAAATACTTTTCCACTTCATGAATGGTCTACAACTATGGGTGCATAATGAGTTGCGACGACAAAACATGTAGACTCTTGCAATAGCCATGATGACAATGCACAAATGGTTGGACTTTAGGGGTGACTATAGGACTTTATGAGGATGCCCAAGGTGAGAAGCAACAACAAGGGAAGGGGAACAAGAAGGAAAAGGGAAAGATGAAGATGTCTAAGGGAAATGAGGATAATTCCAAGGAAACAGACACAACGAAAGAGAAGAAAATGATTTCATGTTGGATTTTTTCCAAGGAACACTATGCAAAAAATTGTCCCTTGAAATAGAAGTTTAATTCTTTGGAGAAGTAAGACAACCCATATATTGGAATCTTGTAGGTCTTGAATGTTGTCTTGGAGGGTGAATTGACAGAGAGCCAAGAGAAAGATGAGAGAAAAAATTTCTATGTGCAAGCCAAACTCAATGAGAAGTCAATGACAACCATGGTGGATAGTGTGGCTACTCATAACTTATCGAGGGAAGATATGGTGCGAAGGCTTGGGCTGCAGCCTAAACCAATGTAGACAACCTTCAAGAAAGTCAATGCAACTATAGAGAGGGTCATTGATGTAGCCAAGGATATCTCGTTGAAGCTTGGTGATTGGTGTTAAAGGACGAGTTTCACCATTGTTCCTATGGATGATTTCAAAGTTGTGTTGGGAAAGGAGTTCATGAAGAAGAAAAAGCAATACCTATTCCTCACAAGAAAACTTTGGCCATTTTATTAAGGAAAACTCCATGTTTGATTCCTACCATGAGAAGGAAGGAAGGGGTTATGCAGTTTTCTTCCCTTTATATTGTTGTTGTAAATATTCAGAGAAGACAACCTTGTGAGGGAAAACTTAGAAAATGCGGGGTGATGGTTGGGAAGCCTAATGAAAATAAGGAAAGGAGACTTGTGTTGATGGAAAAAAGACTTGTTGATGTTGAATATATAGTTGGAGATATAGCTAAGATAGTGGATGGCTTGGATTATTTATGTTTGAAGGTTGGTGAATCGCTATGAAGATCAGATGAAGTCACAAAGGTGAGGATTCTAGAGCAGTTCGTTGAACAAGAGAAAATACCATCTATGGACCAAGAGGACAGGAGGGAGACACAACAACCTTGGTGGAGGAGAACCAAGGAAGAGGATGATTCCTCCTCTAGTGAACTTGGACATGGTGAATGGCCATATGACCCTAAGTTAGAGTGAATCGTTGAGGAGTGAAAAGGAATAATAATTTCAAGTGCACCATTGCTTATGTACATAACACATAAGAATAGTGACTCTCCACTGATCGCATTGGGATAGACTGGGGATGAGGGAGATGGCCCAACCAACCACCCCCCTTCAACTTCCAACTAGACCACAACACATTGACTCATTGTCTCAATGGGAGGAAATAAGGCGTATGGGGCGCCTTAAGGAGGTGCCTTCGTGAATTTTGTTGGTAACATAGTTGGGTGACTTGACAGATTAGAGGAAATTAGGAGTTGTGGATGTTACAAGTTTGCAGACAGAAAAGGGTGTTTGAACGTGAAGATGTGATTTCTTAAGACAGAGGTGCGATGATTGGACTAACTACTCAATCAACTGAAGTCACAAGGGGATACAATGCATATCAACATGAGCAGACGGACCGAAGTATGGAAGCAACAATAAGTTAGTGAGGTGTGACACTTATTAGACTGATGTAACTTCCTAAGGGGAGTTTTCCTTGATGACAACAATTGAGGGGACAATAGATGTTGATTGGTGATGAGATCTGGAGATGGGGAAAAGGAGCCATGGAGATCAACGAATGTTGTCGAGGATGAAAAAAAATTGGAGTGGGGGAGGATGTAAGGTCTCTCGTGACACCTACCAAGCGCGTGCACTCCTTAGGTAGACTTGGGGATGAGTCAAGAAAGAGAACACAAGGGGCATGTGATCAGTTGGATGAATGAAGACATGTGGGTGTGAGAAGCATCACCTTGAGTGCACGATGGTGACGTGAAACAATAAAGGGGAACACACCTTACTTTCCTTACGATGGTAAATGGAGACTTGGGTTGCATTTGGGTAAGGATGAGGTGACTTGGGTGCACGCCCAAGGAGTGGAACCGCCTATTCTTGGAAACATGGGCATGTTGGAGATATTGGATGACCCCATCCACACACCCATAGAGACTCTCATTGATCGACACAAGAGAACACACAAGGAAAGGTGTGTGCACCAAAGGATGGGGCACACTATTTCAAGAGACACGACGAATGATGGGCACACAAGTTCATTTGGGTGCACTAGGTCTGCGAGTGGGCGTGTTGATTTGTTTGGGTGTGATGATTTTTGAAGGGGCACGAAACACCCAAAGGACTTGATGATTCACGATGGTGGCCTTTAGAGTCCCTATAAGAACACAAGGGTGCACAACCGAGGAAGAGAGATTTGGGCAAGAGTAAGAAGGCATATAAATCAAGTCTGATGCAAAGTTCTAAGGCAAGGCAGGACTGAGGAAGAGTTGTGAAGATGAAAGACAAGTACCCAAGGGTGGTACACACTAGGAGAGTTTGGGTGGATTTTGAAATGCAGGTTTGTTGGGGGCATGTGTGAGGAAGAACCAAAGTCTATGTTAACTTGGTGAAGTTAGTGGAAAAGAAGGGACAACAGGTCTATGGTTGGTTGCACATATGGGGTGCACCGCAAGAGGTTGTGAAGGTTGTTATGATAGAGAGTTTTGGTGTGACTAATATGTGTATTTGATCCAGATCTCGGGGGTTGAGTTCTAGATGGCTTGAATGTCGAGAGAGGAGGAGTTTAGACATGCCAATATTGCATGAAAAGAAGCATGGACAAAAACAAACATGTAAATGAAGTACTTGGGAGGTGAGGCTCAAAGAGGAGCCTCACCTCTAAATCTAATTACTAGTAAATCGCTCAGAGTTAATTAGTGTCACAATGAATAATAAAAAAATATGAGAGAAGCCAAAATGAGTAACTTGATATTATGAGAAGGCTTGCTAGGCCTTTATATAGCATTACAAAATGGTCCATTGGAAAAATTCAAAAAGAGCTCATTAAATGAGTCTTTATTATTAGTATAATAGATCTAACTACCCAAATAACTAAGTAGTTGAAAATAAAACCCGATACAATAATGGAAAGAGCTCATTAAATGAGTCTCTATTATTATAATAATAGATCTAACTACCCAGGTAACTAAGTAGTGGAAAATAAAACCCAATACAATAATGGAGAGGTGGGACTCTATTTGACCTATGTGGGCAACCTGTTAGCCCAATTAATTAATGAGGAGGTGGGCATCTCTTTGATCCACATGGGAAATCTATTAGCTTTATAGCTTTATGACTTTTGCATCCAAATTTAGACCATATACCCCCTAAACTTCAGATCATGCCCCCCCCGCCCCCTCCGTTAGAAAATGATGGTCCCCATCATTTCACCTATGCTACAAAGAGACCCATGAGTACAATGTTCTAAGTCCCAATGAAGGGAATGGTTTTGTGTGATTGACCCATAACCGTTTACATTAATAAAATGGAAAAATCATGACTTTGGAGGCTTTGAATCTCCTTCTACAAATTTATTCATAACTTCTGCTACATGTGATGAAATCCAATTCTGTTGAAGACCCATTTGAGTTACTGAAGATATATTTCCATTGGTATATGTAACTTTTTCTGAGGTGGTCCATGGAGTGAGAAAAACCATGTCAAATTTGAAGGGTGTGTGACCATGTTGGTTACAGACATGTGTTGCTTCAAACAAAGGTATCTCATAAATCAGACAACAAAATGAAATTCCACAAAATACCCATTTGAGATATTGAAGAGATATTTGCAGCCATATTCCTTCTGTAGTTTCCTGAGCAGGGAGAAAAAATATCGTTGAAGATGGTGGTATGGGCGGCCTCCTTGGGTCAAATACATGCTTATATTCAATTGATGATATCTCTCAAACCATGAAGCTAAATGAGATTCTGTGAAATACCCATTTGAGATATTGAAGAGATATTTCCATCCATATGTGGAAACACTACTTTAGTTTCCTTAACAGGGATAAAAATACCATTGAATATGGTGGTATGCAGGGACTCCTTGGGTCAAATACATGTTGATATTTAATCGTTAATATCTCTCAAACTAGGAAGCGAAATGAGATTCCGCGAAATAACCATTTGATATATTGAAGAGATATTTCCAATGAGCTATGGTAGAGCCTATAATTTTTTTTATAGGTTACAATGCCACAACGGATGCCAAGGGTTTATAGAGCAGCATGGGTTGTTGTAGAGATTGTGGAACTGCCGTGGGAAGCATGGAAACCATGAAAACTTGTTGAAAAGGTTGCATACCAATGGATTTAGTGAATCCATTTATGGATGTAGTGAATCCATTTATGGATGTAGTGAATCCATGTATGGTTCTCCTTGTAATGATGAACGAAGATCTGAGAGAAAAAAAATCCTTGTAGTGCATGTGGAGCAACTGTGATGCTTATAGTGTATGGCCCATAAAATGGATTCTGATAGTACCAAAATGAGGTTGGTGATTTTTGCAAATGTTTGAACCTGCAACATGATTCAAACCCTTTTCCTAATGGAGAGTGTATTCGTTTTGATACCACTTATCTAGATCTCGGGGGCTGATATATGGATGGCTTGAATGTCAAGAGAGTAGGAGCTTAGACATGAAAATATTGCATGAAAAGAAGCATGGACAAAAAAAAAAAACATGTAAATGAAGAACTTGGGAGGTGAGGCTCAAAGAGGAGCCCCACTTCTAAAACTAATGAGTGGTAAATCACTCAGAGCTAATTAATCTCACAATGAACAATAGAAAATATTAGAGAAGCCAAAATGAGTAACTTGATATTATAAGAAGGCTTGATAGGCCTTTATATAGCATTACAAAATGTTCCATTGGACAAAGTAAAAAAGAGCTCATTAAATGAGTCTATATTATTAGTATAATAGATCTAACTACCCAACTAACTAAGTAGTGGAAACTAAAACTCGATACAATAATGGAAATAGCTCATTAAATGAGTCGATATTATTCTAATAATAGGTCTAACTACCCAAATAACTAAGTAGTGGAAAATAAAACCCAATACAATACTGGAGAGGTGGGAATCTGTTTGACCCATATGGGAAACCCGTTATCCCAATTAATTAATGAGGAGGTGGGAATCTACTTGATCCACATGGGAAATCTATTAGCTTTATAGCTTTATGACTTTTGCATCCGAATTTAGACCATATACCCCCTAAAATTCAGATTAGTATGAGTGTGTTGGTGAAGTGAGGTGAGTCGTGTGAATATTCCTAAGTTGTAAATCGAGTCGATAGTGCTCATATAGTAATTGTTTCATAATAATAAGACTTAGCCAGGTGTTAGGCATGGTTTGTGCTACCCAAACTATTTTTTTGTGTGTCTCTTGTTTGTTTTGCATTTGTTATCTTGGTTTCTTATGTTCTTGGATGTATGCTTAAATGACTAATTGTTAACTTGTTAACATGATGGTGTAAGTATACAAGTGAGTTTCACAGAGTTGGAGTGTGACTCCCTCATATCCTAGAACAAAGTAATGGTATGCTCTAGGTGAAGAGGCGTAGTTCAGACGAAGTATTCTTGGTGTTGCCAAGCAGCCAAGTAAGAACCATTGCAGTGCCACATGCTCTCAGGAGGTGAACAATCGCAATATCTAATATTGGACTATGGAATTTATAAAATTATAATTTATAATTGTACATATATATGTAGTGACTCTGAAACTCCTTTGAAATTATAACTGCCATCTATAATCTCCTATGAATGAATTTTATCAAACAAAAATAACGAAAATCATAGTTAAGAAAAAAACCTATTTTATCTTCCATTATTTTAGTTGAATAGAAAAAGGTAAGTTGTATCCCACCGCCCACGGGAAAATGAGAAGAAAAAAGAAGTGTGGATAAATTTAAGACAATTTAAATGTGAAAAACAAGAGTGGGTTAATGTATGGAAAATTAGTGAAAGGAATAGTTTTAAATCAAAACTTTGGAAAGGACCATTTGATTCTATTGAAACTTTACCTTAGCATGTGTGGAAAGGTCCGTTTGATTCAATTGAAACTTTATCTTAGCACGTGTGCACAACTTTTTGTACCTTTTTGAATTTCGGTGTTAAACATACATTTTCAATAACTCTAAATCCACCTCAACCCAAAAGTGGAGAAATTACCCTCACAAACGAGTTGCATGTGCTGCATGTGGTTGCACACACAAAAGTATTGTGGGGACATTAATATAATGGGCACAGTGAGTAATAAGCACTTGGTTACATAACATTTAATTATGAATTCTTATTTTTATGTACTTTTATCTTAAATGAAATACATATGCATATCTTTATGTACCATTTTTCACTTTTGGTGTTTAACATACATTTTCAATCGCTTTCAATCCACCTCAACTCAAAAGTGGGGAGATTACCCTCACAAACAAGCGGCATGTGGCTGCACAAGAGCATCATGGGTGACATTAAGAATATGGGGAGTAATAAGTATTTGAGTATTTAATTGCTCTGTATTCATAGTTTGCACAGTTAGATTGAAAATTATTTTGGATTCGACGATGTGAACTCTGACATACAAAGCATTTAGTTGAGTACTTATTTCATGTCATAAAAGTATTGTAGGGAATTGGGGAAACAAGATAGGATTTTTATATAGCCTTGAGGGTTAGCTCAAATGGTCTAGAGCCAAACATGAGTTTATCATGTTTGTTGTTGGTCATGGGTTTGACTCTCTTGATTACCCTAGGGTGAGGTCTTGTAATTAGGGTCGACGGTTTACCCCGCTTACCATCCATGGATCATGGGGAAGTATTCAGAGGGTTTTTTGCGAGTGCATTTTCTTGGGAAAAAATAGAACTTTTATATAATTTTAATACTTAATAAATATACCCTTGGATGAGGTGCCACATGCTTAGCCATGCACATAAAGAAATCCCCTTCTTTCCGCCTCTCCTCCTAGCTTTAATTCATGAGAAGGGATTCAATGCAGGGCGTTGATGATGGCAGTTATCACCCCATGCAATTTCAAGTTCATTGGTTCAGGATGTCACCAAGGTTAATTTGGAAGCATCCCATAGAGGATGATGTCACTTCATCTATAACTACGCCCTTAATGCGCTGAAGCACAACTATTTCCATTCTCCTCTCCATAATTTTTGTTATGTTTCTCTTTCGGGCTTTGCTGGTGCATTGGGATTCTCCTCTAGGGAATTTCAAGAACGTTCATATCTGGTTTCTTTTTCTATATCTACAACCCAATGCCCTAAAATTTGGACTCATTCCTTGTGGGTGAGGTCTAGACTATCTCCATTACCTTGCATGTCGTAGAAGAAATATTGGTATCCATGACTTTGGGTCACACCAGTCTCCTCCCCCGAATATCCATTTCGATGAGACGTCGATCTTTGATACCAGCATGGAAGAGGAAAATTGGGGATGTCCAATCATTGAGGAGTATGCATCGACTCCACTTCCTAAGAATGCAGAGGGCTCATCCACAACTATTCTCTTTCCACGCATGCCATTGGACCACTCTGTTGTGCATGCAGAGGAGCCGCGTCCAGACTATTTGACCAACCCATCAGAAGTCCATTGGGGGTTTCCTATCATTGAGGAGATACCTCTGCTCATTCCACTTCATGATATCATTCCTCCATGGGAGGAGGCCCCAACTTCTACATTTCCTATTCTCTCAGAGGATCATATCAGTCTGATAATGGACATCCGCAGAGACATGGTCGATCAAAATTTTCATCAAGAATTCTTAAACCATCAGCTGGATCTTCTATTTGAGGCATTCTCAGGTGGACCATCTTCCAACAATTGTCAATTTTGTCATCAACCCTTCACCCTCACCCCATCTTGGAACCGACACACTCATGGCGAAGAGAGAAACGACACTCCTGGTGCATCATCTATTTTTTCTTTTTATAGTTTACACCTCTTTCAGATATCTAGGATTATTTTTAATAGCCTTTTGAGGCCCATGTAATTGCAATTTTATTTTTCTCAGTATAGATATAGATACAAAATTAGTCTGGTTTTACTTTTTCAGGAGCTTGGAGCCGACACTGGTTTCCTCCTTTTGGCAGGCTGGTCTCCAGGCTCCTCAGGATATGTAAGTTTTTTAGTTCTTGAAGGCAATACAAACTTTAATTTACAAAAAAACAATAATTAATAAGTATATATGTCCATAGTTTACAACCATGGACCCAACATTCAATTCTTCATTCATGAATTTAATAAGTGCATAATTTTTTTTTTCCAATTCTTTTTGCACAAATGCGATATGTATTTATATTTAGAATTTATATAAAAAACTTTTGGCTATTTTAAGACTTTAAAATTTTGGACTTTCAAAAAAAAAAAAATGAATTAAGGTAAAACAATATATTGTTGGAAAAAAATGGACTTGTGAAAAAAGTTGAATTTATTCATTTATTAATCAACTCCATTCTCAATTTTTTCCATGTTCACCCTCTTTGAACTCTACTTTAGAATCCAAAAACTAATGGTCTTGAATAGCTAGTCATCGAAATGAATATTTTCTAACGAGGCTTCATAAAAACTTGTTAAGTCAAGTTTAGCGTAAAATAAATTGAAATTGGGTGGAATATACCCTACAAATACTATAGATCGATTCAAAAGAATAAAAAGAACCTCAGGCACCTATAGTGTACAATCTCAACAAATCAATTTCACCAACCAATAATGAAAAATCAAAAAGCAGGTTTGAGTTGTAATATTGAGATCTCAATCTTTGATACATAGTAGTGGTAGGTGGTTTTAGAGATCCATCATCAAAGAAACATCATTAGTTCAAGAACCAACAATCTATAATCAGTTGGTTGGTGGAAGATCCATTATTCATTACGGGTCTCCCTTCTCTATTCCTATAAGGGCCATAGTTGTAACCTCTTAGGGATAGAATATGCTAATATTGTAGAAAATTGTATGTCCTTTTTCGATGCATTTCCATCATAAATAAACCATTTTTTTTGAAATTGTAAGTTTGGATTGCATAATTTGTAAGATTGAGTTACATGAATGTAATGGAGGCTAAGAAATCACTATCTAATGCCAAAATTTGCAAAATTGTATCTTATCATTATCGAATGCAATTTTCATTAGATTACATCAAGTTTCAAGATAGAAAGTGTGGTTTACTACAAGATGGGATGGTTCCCTCTATGATGAGATTCAAGACCGAGAAGGGTAACATGTATAGTTTCATTCCTTTCCTAAAGGAATAGAGCATCCCCTCTCATCCCTCTCTACTCTCTTCATTTTGCATCTCAAACATATGTGTATGCTAGTTTTTATCACTACATTTCAGGGGAGTCAAACATTTGACAATCAATGCAAGTAAGAGGAACAAAATCATGCATGCAAGGAAAAATATAGAGAACAAAAACTGTTGCGTTGTTATATTATTTGCAATGAAATTTGAGGTGGATCAAATAATAGTCGAATTCAAAGGTCGAGGTGGTTTGACCAGGTAAATATGAAGTCGAGGTGGATCGAAAATAAGTTGAAGGTTGAGGTGGCTTGACCAGGTAAAGACAAAGTCGAGGTGGATCGACAATAAGTCAAAGGTTGAGGTTAGTCGACGAGGTAAATTCAAAGTCGAAGTTGAGGTGGATCGACATGGTAAAGACATTAATAACAAGTCGAAGAGGTCAACTGACAAGAGGTCAACTGGCAGGTGTGTGACAACCGACTAAAGGCCGAATGAAGGTCGACTAGTAGTCGACGAGTAATACGACCCGATAGTCGAATGTAACAAAATCCCAAGATTCACGGGATTTGTAGCTAATGAGCTACATGTATCTGTAACCATTTTTGGGCACCATTTCTTTAGGGTTTTTACTATTGTAAAGCCTATAAAAGAGATGTGTTGTAAGGCCATAAAAGCTAATCAATAATATTGAATCTTTATATGATGAATGGCTAATCGCCAAGAGTCTGTAATTTATAGGTTGTTGGTCATGCAGATGTAAGACAATCGACTACATGGTTCTTCTTGCGTAAGAAAGAGGGTATGATGTCAATTGTGTCTGAGGTGTGGACCAAGGTTAGACATGTAACCTTTTATTCTGAATGAATAAGAAAACAAGGAGAAGAATGCTCAAGGATTGTTGGTTTTTCTAGTTTGGGTTTCCAGGGTAAAACCTCTATGTATTGCGTGATTGTTGTGTCATTTAATTTATTGATTAAATATTTCTTCCTCTCTTCTACTAGGTTTAGTGTGGAAGTGTGTCTCATTTACTAACATATGGTATCATAGGTTGGAAAAAAAATCTTCGATCTGAGCTAAGCCCTAGGTACAATAATATTCGTACACTAGAAATATTTAAAGATTGTGTTAAAGAATGGAGAGTAGTTCGAGAATAGAGATTGAAAAATTCAGTGGCCATAATTTTGAGCTTTGGAAGCTTAAAATTGAATATCTCCTTGTAGATCGAGAACAATGGAAAACATTATGTCCAGGTACCATGTTGGAAGGTATGTCGATGGAAGAATGGGAGAAACTCGAGAGAAGAGCAAGGATTATGATTCAACTTTGTCTTGCAGATTCTGTGCTGCTGAATGTTTCGGGTGAAGATTCAACCAAGAAATTGTGGGACAAGTTGGGAATCTTGTACTAGTCAAAATCATTGGTGAAAAAATCTTTTCTCATAAATAAATTGTATCTTCTGAGAATGAGTGATGGCAGTTCGCTAACTAAGCATTTAAATGCATTTAATACTAGTATAATCCGATTATCTTTTGTGGATATTAAAATCACCGAGGAGGAAAAATGTATAATCCTATTATGTTCTTTTTCAGACTCCTTGGATAGCTTAGTTGTGACTTTAGGGATTAATACAACCACATTAGCATTAGAAGACATGGTTTCTTCTCAATTGTTAGAAGAAATGAGTAGGAAGAACATGGAAGGATAGACCAAACATGCTTTAGTGGTGAGAGGTTGACCAATTGACAGATATAAAGACAAATTCTTCAGTAGAAAGTCTAAGTCGAAGGGTAGATCTAAATACCCAGTTCAGTCAACAAGAAGATGTGGGAAATGTGGTAAATTTGGGCATTACGAAAAGGACTGCAAGTTGAGGGCAATGGAATTCAATGTAGGATCTGATGAGAAGCCGTCGACTGAGAGAAACATGAAGCTAGATAAGTGAGGCAATGTGTACCTGGAGTTGACCAATACAAATTTGGATCAAGATGTTTAGTTGATCGAATCAGGAGAATCTTATCATATGACACCACATAGAGAATGGTTCTATGAATATGAACGATATGAAGGAGGATATGTGTTCTTGGGGGACGACTCGACAACCAAAATTATTGGATGAGGAAAATTTTGACTAACGCTGAAGGATGGGATGAGTAGAACCCTTCCAAGTGTGCTACACATTTTGGGCTTGGAAAGAAACCTGATATTTGTCAGTAAGATGAGTGATGTTGAGGTACATACTCTATTTCAGAAGGATTCGTGCAAGATAGTCAAAGGTGCGAGGGTCTTAATGAAAGGATTTCAGATTGGAACCCTATGCAAGTTGTTAAGGAGTGTCGACTCGACTGGATCCAACAACATTGTTATTCCTAAAGTCAACTTGACTTCGACTCGACTCGACTTGAATCGGGCTGATTCGATTCAAACCGACTCGACAAGTCATCATAAATAGACATGACCATGCTATGGCACGACAAGATGGGACACATTGGAGAAAAATGTCTTTGAGCTATTCACAATAAAGGTATGGTCGAAGATTTTTCTGAATGTAATTTAGAAGTTAACTTTTGTGAACATTGTATATATGGAAAATAAAGTTAGGTGAGGTTCCCATCTGGAGTGACAAGGGAAAATGGGATTCTATATTTGGTTCATAGTGATGTATTTTGCCCTATTACAATGACTTCACTTGGTGGATCCTTGTATTATGTCTCCTTCATAAATTATTTTTCCAGAAATACATGGATATATTCCTCGAGGAAGAAATCATGGGTTTTCGAGAAATTCAAAGAGTTTAAATATTTTGTAGAAAACTAAACAGATAAGAAGATTAAGGTGATGAGAACTAGAAATGGTGGTGAATTATGTCGAAAATAATTTGATCAGTTCTACAAGCAGTGTAGCATAACTAACCAAAATACCACACCATATACCCCACACCAAAATGGATTTGAATAGAGAATGAACATAACGTTGATGGACAAGGAAAGGAGCATGCTGAGTGGTGCTAGGCTTGCACAATAATTCTGGACGGAGGCAGTCGACACTGGAAAATATCTATTGAATATGTCTCCTTCGTTGATGCTAGTCGGCATGACTCCAATTGAGGTATGGTCAGGTAAGAATCCTGTGATTTCACATCTCAAAGTATTTGGTTGTGATCCATTCATGCATGTTCCTAATGAAAAGAGGAGCACATTGGAAAAGAAGGTAGTCAAATGTATTTTCATTGGATACAAAGAAGGAAAGAAAGGATATAAGTCATGGGATATTGCATCAAGGAAAAAATTGTACAATCGAGATGTGGTATTTAGAGAAGTCATAGGTAAGTCTGAGCCTGAGTAAATTGTTTAGACCAATAATAATCTTGAGATGATGCAATTTGAACTAAGGAATGAAGACGATGATTCAGATGAGTCGACTGAATTAGAGGAAGAGGTGG
This sequence comes from Picea glauca, assembly GCA_000966675.3. Taxonomy (NCBI): domain Eukaryota; kingdom Viridiplantae; phylum Streptophyta; class Pinopsida; order Pinales; family Pinaceae; genus Picea; species Picea glauca. The sequence continues at coordinate 381,555 of JZKD02S1674749.1, forward strand.
AACAACCAACCCCGGTGGTAAGGAGGTCATAAAGAGTAAGAAAACCAATAGAAAGGTATATTCCACTTGACTGTCATTCCCCGTTCATGTTAACTTCCACCGATGAAGATCCCAAGTCAATTGGGGAGGCATTCGACTCAGCAAAGGGAAAAATCTGGAAGGACGTCATGGTTGAAGAGATGGAATCCTTGCACAAGAATGAGACATGGGATTTATTCAAGTTGCCTAGTGGAAGAAAACATGTCCATGGAAAATGGGTATTCAAGAAGAAGATGAATGCAACAGGTCAAGTCGAGAAATTCAAAGATTGACTGGTAGCAAAAGGATATTCCCAAGTTGAAGGATTCAACTTTGGTGAGACTTTTTCCCTTGTTGAAAAATTAACTTCCATTAGAGTACTAATGTATCTGGATGCAACATTTGATCTAGAAATAGAACAGATGGATGTCAATACAATGTTCCTACATGGGGATCTGGAAGAGAAAATATACATGAAACAACCTGAAGGATTTTTAGTAAAGGGAAATAAAGATTTGGTATGTAAACTGAAAATATCCCTTTATGGTCTAAATCAAACACCAAGGATGTGGTACCAAAATTTTGACACATACATCCTTAGTTTGGGATTTTTGAGAAGCAAAGTTGATCACTACATATATTCCAAAGAAGAAGGTGGGTGTTTCATATATGTAGCTTTGTATGTCGATGACATGTTTTTTATTGGAAATAGCATGAATGGAATAAACGAGGTGAAGAAGCAACTATCCTCCAAGTTGGACATGAAGGATCTTAGTGCAACTAACTTCATTATAGGAATGGAGATTAAGAGAGATCGAGAAACTAGAAATCTCTAGTTGAATCAGATGAAGCATATTGAAACAATTTTCAAACATTTCAACATGCAGGATTGCAAATCGATGAAGGTGTCGATTCCTGTGGGAGAAAGGATAACTGTTGAATAGTGTCCAAAGACATAGGAAGAAATAGAGGACATGGAATGTGTTCCCTATGCAAGTGTTGTTTGTATTCTAATGTATCTGATGGTCTGCACTCGACCAGACATTGCCCATCTAGTGGGAGTGTTGAGAAGATACATGTCGACACCTGGGAAGGAGCATTGGACAACTGTCAAGAGAGTATTCAGGTATTTGTGTCACACAAAAAATTATGCCATATGCTACCAAGGAAAACCTAGAGGTGAAATTGAATGAAATGTATATGGGTTTGTCGACGCCGACTGGGCTGGAGATTTGGATCAATGGAGGTCAACTAGTGGATATGTGTTTAAAATGTTCGATGGAGAAATTAGCTAGATGAGTAAGCATCATGCAGTCATAGCCTTGTCAAAAACAAAAGTTGAATACTTGTCAGCCACTCATGGAAGAAAAGAAGCAGTATGGTTGCAAATGTTGTGTTCAAGAATCGGGTTTGAGAAGAGAGCTATTAATATAAGTTGTGACAATCAAAGTGCAGTATTTCTCGCAAAGAACCTTGCTTATCATTCAAAGACTAAGTGCATTTATGTACAATACCATTTCATGAGAGACATGGTGGAAAGCAAAAAGGTGTTGCTGGACAAAGTAGACATGTTATAAAACATAACAGACTCATTGACCAATTATGTGAGTGTTGTGAAGTTATCTTGGTGCAGAGACACAATGGGAATTTATTCCCTGGGTCTGTGAACAAAACTTCAAAGGTCTCTTGGTTTCAGTAAAGAAGACAACAAGTGGGATAATGTTGGGTTGTTATATTCTCTGCAGTGAAAATCGAGGTGGATCAAATAATAGTTGAAGTCGAAGGTCACGGTGGTTTGATCAGGTAAAGACGAAGTTGAGGTGGATAGAAAACAAGTCGAAGGTCAAGGTGGTTCAACTAGGTAAAGAAGAATTCAAGGTGAATCGACAACAAGTCAAAGTTCGAGGTTAGTCGATCAGGTAAATTCGAAGTAGAAGTCGAGGTGGATCGACATGGTAAATACATCGAAAAAAATTCAGAGAGTTCAACCAACAAGAGCTCGACAGGTGGGTGTGTGACAACTGACTTAAAACCGAATGAATTTTGACCAATATTCGAAGGGTAATAGGACCTGGTAGTTGACTGTAAAAAATATTGATATTCGTGGGATTTGTAGCCAATGATTTTCATGGATCTATAACCGTTTTTGGGCGCCATTTATTTAGGGGTTTTCCAACTATAAAGCCTATAAAATAGGAATTTTGTAATGTTGTAAAGGATAATCAATAATATTGAATATTTATATGATGAATGGATAATCGCCAAGAGTATATAATTTAGAGGTTGATGGTCATGCAAATGTAAGCCAATTGGCTACATGGTTTTTCTTGTGTAAGCAAGAGGGTATGATGTCGATTGTGTCTTAGGTGTGGAACAAGGTTAGACATGTAACCTTTTATTCTGAATGATTAATACAACAAGGAGAAGAACGCTCAAGGAATGTTGGTTTTCCCGGTTTGGGTTTCCAGGGTAAAATCTATGTGTACTGTGTGATTGATGTGTCATTTACTTTCTTGATTAAATATTTCTTCCTCTCTGATTCTAGGTTTAGCATGGAAGTGTGTCTTATTTCATAACATGTGGTATTAGATCTTTTCTTAACAGTCTCGGAATTGAGATAAACCCTAGGTACGGTAAGAGTCGTAAGTTAGAAATGTTTAAAGATTGTGCTAAAGATTTTTTTAAAGAATGGTGAGCAGTTCGAGAATAGAGATAAAAAAATTCAATGGCTAGAATTTTGAGCTTTAGAAGTTTAAAAGTGAAGATTTCCTTGTAGATTGAGAACAATGGACAACAATATGTCTAGGTACCATGCTGACAGGTATGTGAACAGAAGAATGGGAGAAACTCAAGTGAAGAGAAAAGAGTACGATTCGACTTTGTCTTACAAATTTGGGGTTGTTGAATGTTTCAGGTGAATATTCGACCAAGAAACTGTGGAATGAGTTGGGAAGCTTGTACAAGTCAAAATCCCTAGTAAACAAGTTGCTTCTCAGAAACAAATTTTATCTTATGTGGATACTAAAATAATTATGAATTTAATACCATTATAATCCAGTTATCTTATGTGGATATTAAAATCATTGAGGAGGACAAATGTTGGGATAGCTTAGTTGTGGCTATAGGGAGTAATGCAACCACATAAATGCGTGAAGACGTGATTGCATATCTATTATCAGAAGAAATGAGAAGGAAGAACATGGAAGGATCAAAGAGTATATCTAAATCCCTAGGTCAATTGACAAGAAGATGTTGGAAATGCGGTAAATCTGGGCATGACAAAAAGGAATGCAAGTCGAGGGAGATAGAAGTCAGTACAAGATCCGATGAGAAGCAGTCAACTGAGAGAAAGAAGACTCTAGATAAGGGAGGAGATGTGTACCTAGTGTCGACTAGTGTATAGTAGGATCAAGATGTTTGGTTGATCGACTCATGAGAATCCTATCATATGCCACCACATATGTTGTATTGTGTTGTCATTGATGTCAAAGGATTGATGTCAAAGGGTCGATGTCAAGTATTTTCATAGTGATGTGTTTCTATCATTGATATATTGATTATTAGTTATATGGTCATTGATGTAATTTTTTTCAAAGGGTTGATGTCAAGTGGTGTCATAATGATGTGTTGATATTAAATGGAGTTGTATCATTGATGTCATGTCATGGTTGATAGGAAGAACAAAATGGATAAACTCCAAAATGGTTCCCTTAGGGTGAAATCCCTCATGGGAAGATGCTCTTGGATAAATTTCTCAAAGTGGTCCCCTTATGGTGAAATCCCTCACAGGAAGATACTTTTTGAATTCCAAATGGTTAGGTGGTTGAGTATCCCAACAATGTGGTTAAGGAACACAAGTTTTATTGAGGGATAATGTAATGAAGATCAGTGAATTTGTAGAAGAAGCTATTCAATATGGATATTAAATGTCATGTTGTTTTCGGTGATATTTGGAACATCACATAACTCCTCACGGTTAGAGAGTTATGGCCATGTGAAGTTTGAGAACCTCACGAGTTATCAAGAATCCCCTAGAAGGTCAAAGAAGTCAAATTATTCTAAAATCTTCTAGAAGAAGTTGACCAGTCAAAGTGGTTAGTCATGGGTTAAGTGGTATTTCAAAAAGAAAACAATTAAAAATAAATTAGTTGCAACTAGATGTGGATATTTTACTATTTTTGGACAAAGTGGTTAAGTGGACAAAGTGGCTAAGTGCACAAAGTGGTTAAGTGGATACTTCTAGAGGAAGCTACTTGGAGAGTATAAATAAGAGAGAAAGAGTCTCCCATTAGCATCCATTGAGAATATTGAATATCTACAAGTGACTCAAGTAACCAAAGGATAGCTAAGGCAAATTTCAAATGGAAGGTGAATTAAAGAAGGCCAAAAATTCAAGGTAGGATAAAGTTTGTAATGATGCTTTCTAAGGTATGTTATTTACAGGTCATCTCACGATTTTCACAATAACTTTTTTTCTAGAATGACTCATATAGAGAAATATGGAGGTTGTTGAGACAACATATCCAAGTAATTGTGATAACAATTTCAGCTTGTGGTTCGTTGTACTTTTGGAGTTACACTATGTGGAAGATAGGGTTTGTGGCTAGTCCTAAAACTAGTATAAAACAAGTGTTTCAAGTAAAAATGTCATAACTTATTCATAACACATCCAAATTTAGTGAGAATAAATGCATTGGTTAGATTATAGTCTTTGTTACAATTTATACCATTTCCAAATCCATAAAGAAAATATTCTGCATGTGGCATGCTCTACAAGTTCTCTCTTTAGAATAAGCCAGAACTCAACAAGGTCTACCATTTTTTCTATAAATACTTTTTTGGGAGGTTCTAAGTAGTGAAACTTGTAGAATTTACAGAAAAGACACTGAAGAATATTATGTATAATTTCCACACCTTTATGCATTATAGGTACAAATTTATTGTTGTTACAAGTTAGGGTTGTTGACTAATCCAAAATTAGTCATATGAGACTAAAGTAAAGTTTGATGAAAATGATAGTCTCTTGTTGTTGAAGTTAAGGAAGGTTTGTAGGTGTGTGATCAAATACACTAGGTTTGTTATAGAGTTACAGGTATGTTTATATTCATGTTTTTATGGTTACATTTGGTCATGACATGGTACATACTTGACACTACAAAACAATGAGGTTTGACAGATGGTCTTGTGTAAGGGTTTATGGTATTTGGTTTATGGAGAGTATGGTGTATTGTTAGAGGTATCTTGTTGGTTAACTTGGTGATATTGTGCATATGGTTGAGAGTTGACTTCATGATTTATCTTTGTGAGTAGATCAGATTTTGATGATGATTTTGATGAGATAGGTTGATGTGAGATGTTGTGTTGTGCATAGTTGATGCACTTGTCTTGGTATATACTATTGGTAGAGTTTGATAGATTTATTTCTAGCTACAAGTTAGGTCTTGTACTTGAGAATTGGATTCCTTTTCTCACTTGGTACTGAGATCTACAAGATTGATAAACCCCAGGGATTGTAGTCCATAATACCAAAGAAACTTATACATATATATATGGTGTTCATTGTGTTCTTTATTGTAATGGTGAATAGTTCTTTATTGTTAATATATGTCATTGAGATATGTTTACATGAAATAAACTAAGTGTGAATAGAAGTAATGAGTAATGATTTTGTGAATGGTGATGGCTAACTAAAGTTTTATAAGAAGTTGTAAAAATAACGTCACACTGATTCACACCCCCCCCCCTCTCACTGTGGTCACTGTGTCCAACAATTGGTATCAAAGAAATCCTTCACTATAAGTCTTACAATATTGAAGGAGATCCATGGAAACACAAATGGATGAACATGCAGATGAAGTTCCATTCTTTGATGAGACAGATTATTCGGCATGGAGAATAAATATAAAAGGGTACTTGAATTCAAAAGGATCAAGTGTTTGGAACACAATTGTTGGTGGATAAATTCCCTCAAAGTATCAATCAAAAGGTGCAACCCAAAATGAAGCAAAGAAGAACAATGCAGTAGAACTTAAGACCATTTTAAATGGACTGTCATATACTGTCAAAGAAAGAATAGGACCACATTCCTCTACCAAGGATTTATGGCTGAATCTAGAGAAGGTATATCAAGACAACAAAAAAGACACCGAAGAAAATTCCATCAAGGACAATGAAGAGGAAGAGTTGTTGTTGAAGCATGAAGATAAAGTCTTTTATTATTTAGAAAAAGAATAACGTGATCATTATGATTTTAAGGATCTTGAAGATTACATCAATGAAACCCTAGAAAAGTACCAATGGCTTACCATGACACTAAAAAAAATTCTCAGGAAACAAGAAGAAAGTGAAACTAAGCAAGGGACCCAATTAGAAGAAAAATAAGAAGATATCAAGAGACTAAAGAATGAGTCAAGAAGAATAAAATAATAAGGTAGATGATGAGCTTAGAAAAATCCTTGAAGTCAATGTCAATCTAAAGACCCAAATTGAAGAAGCCAAAAGGCTAGAGGAAAAATTGAAGAATCAAGTAAATGAAAAGGAAGAGTCATGCCATAAGTTGGAAGTTGAAGTTGTTGATCTCAGAAAGAAAGTAGAGAATTCAAACACTCACATCAAGTTCATGAACAGTTCAACAATCTTGGATGAAATCCTAGATAGCCAAAGATCTCCAAATGATAAACTAGTTCTTGGATACAACAATCAAGTTTCTCACTTCGAAGCTATCACTTCTAACAAGCATGAGGCAAGTCCTTCATTCTCAAAAAATGGAAGCAAAGTTGTTGGCCCTTGGTTCTAGAAGAAAGTGAATATTAAGGCAGAAAAGACGAAATGTGAACTGCACGGAAGACCAGTGACTAATACTGGGTCGAAGTGAGCAGAAGAGAAGAAAAGATGGAGTGAAGTAAGAGAAAGAAAGACGTTGGATGAGGAGATTGATGAAGATAGATCAATAAGGAAGATGGATCGTGGACAACTCAGAAAGTGGAAAAATCCACTGGTAGATGTTTCAAGAGCACCGCGAGAGAAAGAAGGAAATACAGGCTGACGAAGCCCTGAAAACGTGAGTCAAGTTGACCTAGGGTTTTAGACACCTAGGGTTTTAGGTATCTAGGGTTTTGAAACATAGGATTTGGCCTAAGGCTGTCGGTGAGATATTGTAATGTATAAATAAAGGTCAAGAGGACCTGGGATGGGTTTTTGTTGTCGTCGTTGTTGGTTCGATGATGTGATTATGAGTGATTGTTGTTATTACTAAGAGGGAAGTATTGTGCTAAGAGAGAATTCTGTATTGTAAGATATTCAGTTGGGTGCGAAGATCGACCATGCAGCTGGATGCGCAGGGAAGGGAGAAAGAGAGAAGAGAGAAAGAGAGAAGATCTCCTAGCTAAGAGTGCAGATAGGACTGTATGCTTTCACTTAATATATTACAAAGTACATTTCTATCGATGTAGCCCTAGGGAGAGGGTGAACCACATACATTTTGTTGTTGTGTGTGATTGATGTTGTGTTCTTTATCCCTTTGATATATGGTTGTTACAGTATTGTGTTAGATCTGACAGATAAATGTGCGAAGTAGGTCCAAGCTAGTAACTCATATCTAGATGTTGTGTTGTTGTTGTATTGGATCCACTTTACATTTCCTCTGGTTGTAGACATCTGTGTCCTGCAAACACCTATAGCTACTTCAGGTGAGACTGCGTCTGCTTCATAGGTGTTTCCGAAAGGGACAATAGTTAGGGCTTGTTGGTGCACTATTAGAGCTGAACCCTGGGTCTTCCCCTATGCCAACAAATGGTTTCTTTGCCAGGACCGGGATCTTCTTGAGGGAATTTCAAGGTGGTTTCCATCTAAGATAGATATTTAGAAGTGGTTAGAAGAACAAGAAAAGGACTTCACAGAAGCCCAAAACAAGAACCCTAATCTTAGCACCGAGGACTAGTTGGGAAGGTATATCTTTACTGATATACATGAGATTTTCTTTGGATGGAATCATAAGGATCTATACGAGTGGTTAGCCAGGTTATCAGATACCCAATTTGAGATCATATCTAGGCCACATGTGGTTTGGACGTCGACGCTGATCAAGAAGGTCAAGAGAGTTGATAATGTCGTGTCAAGAGCAGTAACTCACTGGTTTGATAGTACCATCGGAGGATATATCACCGAGTTTGTTATTGACAGAGTAGAGTCATATAACCAAGAAGAAATATATTTCTTTAAGGGACCTAGAGGAAAATTTTTACAATTTATGAAGTTGAAGATCAAGATTCTATTGCATGAGAAGAACATTTTGAAGATACAATAGTAGGTCATATTGAAAATCTAATTTTCAAGAATTTAGACGGCGACAATGAAACAGAGGTTGGACATACGTGTAGTGGAAAGACCTTCAAGGAAGTTCCTTTGGCGAACTTGTTTGAGCAAGATCACGAACCGCTTCAACAGGAAGAAGGGTTTTACAATGGAGAAGAGGACGAGCTACTGAATGAGGAACATTTAGGGTTCATTGGGCCAAGAGAAGAAAAGACTAAAGAACCTCGTCGAGAAGAGCCAGAAACTTTAGGAACTGTGCTGATTGTTGAAATAAGTACTATTACTCCTCATGCTGTTTCAACAACACTAAGAAACCAGAGTAACCTAAGTTATCATAGCACTCAGATCACTGGTACAAGTGGTTCAACACACACTCAGTCAGGAAACCATGAATATCTATGGAAGATGAGATTAGGTTACCCACCTTTAGGGGAGATGGATCTGAAGATCCTGATCAACATTGGTTTCTATGTGAAGCTGTATGGAGTATTAAGAATTTCACCAACGAATATGTTAAATGAGATCAATTTAGTACTACCCTGAGAGACCATGCATTGAGTTGGTACATGAATCTTGTCCAAGGAACTGCACATCCTAAACCACTAAATGAGATCAAGAATGTGTTGGTTGAAGAATTCAAGAAACCCAAGTCGGAGTCACAATGCATTACAGAGTTGAAATAAATCAAGAAATGAGTAGATGAACCTGTTTGGGAGTTTGATCAGAGGTTTAAAACCTTAACGGGCTGACTGACTTTTCAGATCCCAGATGACAAGAACAAGGAATGGTTCATTGCTTCCCTCTTACCACACATCAAAGTCCCTTTGATGCAACAGAAGATCACTTCATAGGCTGAGGCACTGGAGATTTCCTTGAAGCTAGAATCAACCCCTATGGTAGAATCCAACTCATGTATGAGTCAAATTTTAAGTAAGTTAACTAGCTTATCAGTGCAGGTTGAAGATATGAAAAAAGACAAGGGAAAATATAAGTGAGAAGATATCTGGTGCATTAGATGAAAAACAAAAGGCCATGACAAAGAGAACTGTCCCCTATTCCATGAGTACTTGGCATATGGAGCCCTGAGCCCTTTGAAGTAAGTTACCCTACCTTGGTGCGAGGTATGTAGAAATAGGCATCGCCCTGGTGAATGCTATTACATGCAAAAATGGTTTTAGACACCCACAAATCTGTATTGCACGTTCTGTAAGTTGGTAGGGCATGATGATAGGGATTGTAGGGCCAATGACCTCATGTATGAAAGGTCAAGGGACATATACAAAATTCAAGGCGAATTACAACAAGAAGGTAACACTACGCAATATAATTCACCAGGAAGAGGAAACTTCAACCCTCATGGTCGATTCAAAGGAAGAGGATGGGAAGGAGGTATGGGTCGAGATCGAGGCCATATAATTTGTTATAACTACGCAGAACTAGGACATCTGGCAAGGGAATTTCAGAACCCTTGTACCACTTGCAGCTACTGCAACTCATTTGAACATGTCATAGAAGATTGTCCTGCGCTGTTAGCCAAACTTCAGGAACGATGAGAAGGAAACCAACAAGTACAACTAATCACAACAAAAACTCATGGAGTGGATCCCAAAGTCATTGTTATTACTAGAAGAGGCGTTGCCACATGAGAAGAAAGAATGACTCCAGGGAAGACTACAGAAGAATCAGGAGTCAAAAAAGTTGTAGAGAAGACACAATAGTTTGATCCAAAGAAAGAGAAACAGTCATTTGAGAAACCAAGAAAAGAATTCAGAAGAGATCATGATTCTTCATCAAAGGTTCGACTAGAAGTAAAAGAATATGGAATTGCTCTAGGATTTGATCAATTTGCTTCGCCCAGAGAAGGAAAAGAGGTAAGTAAGCTCATGGAATTTTTATGCACTTGCATTAATTTGATAAAGGATGAGATCATTATACAAGAGCTATAAAACTTGATCAAATAGTATGAGATAGGAAAGATATATCCTCTACTAAATAAAGCAGTACATCAAATATCCAAAAAGAGAAGGACGAATAAGGAACTACACCTGAATGCTCAAATTGGAGAATATGATATAGACTATGTGGTCCTCGACTTAGGGTCATAGGTCAATGTCATGATAAAGAAGACCTGGGAACTGATGGGAAAACCTAAGTTAATCTATTCCCCCATCAGGCTTAGGATGGCCAATCAACAAGTGTTGGGTATGTGTTATATTCTTTGCATGTGTGTGTGTGTGGGTGCGTCAGATACGACGACTGCGAGAACTATATTTGAAAAGGACACTTGCAAGATGGTACAAGGAGCAATGGTGTTAATGAGGGGAGTTCGTTGTGGAACTCTGTACAAGTTGTTGGGAAGAACTTATACTAATGGG
>JZKD02S1674749.1:394906-405975 GCA_000966675.3 Picea glauca
GGTTGAGGGTTTCCGGTAAATATCTCTGTGTATTCTGTGTATGAGCCATTGATTAATTTCTGTATTTCTTAAGAATATATATGCATTGCTTTACTTCGCAGGTTTAAAACTTACAACAAGCTATGAGCCCATTCGGAATACTGGAACATGTCCATGTGGACGTTGATGGGGTAAGAACATTTGTGAACTTTGAGGTGATTAATATAGTTGATGAGAGCTATCCTTACCCTGCACTATTGGGAATTGATTGGGCTTTCAATAATTCTACTGTTGTTGAATTGAAGAAAAGAAGAATGGCGTTTGAAGGAGATGGCCTTAGGGTCATCACACCCCTGGATCCTGATGAAGGTCCCAGATACACAGGGCCCATCAGAGAATAAGACCATGCATATAAGCTAGAAAACATATACAAATTGACAGCTAGAAAACATGATTACATTAATCCTACAGCAGATGGAAACCTAAGCTGGCGAAGTGACAACGCATGTTCATCAGATTCAGAAGAAGCACTGGAGAACTGGCAGAACCAAATGTATGAAGTATCTACAAGGATATGTGCTAGATTAACCAGAGAAGTTTGTTGGATCGAAACAACAGTAAGTAACTTTCCCACCTTTGATGGTCTAAATCATTTAGAATCTTTCTTGTTGGAATTTGAAGAAATTGTACCAATACAAAAAATATTGTTGGCACTGTATGAGGCCTTAAAAGAAACTCCAACAAGATGGTGGGGGACACACAAAAACAACATTATAGACTGGATACAATGTCGCACTTTGATCACAACGTGGTTTTCAGAACAAGTAGAAGGTTGCTAAGTTAGGTACACAGATTGAAGTTGTCTAAAGGACCATGTGCGAAGTTGCGAGGAAGCCTAAAGAAACATTACTCAAGAGCAGTGGGTGCACAAATTCATTAACACATTGGACACAACCCCTATCGATTGGTATCTTCAAGCATAATTGTGCCTCATCACTGCAGATTGGGAAGGTATGAATCAAAACTTTATAACTACCTTTTTATTTGAAAGCCAATACCCTACAGTGGATCAAGTGTTACAGATTGTAAGACATAAATTATTTGAAGAGGCACCTAGCTTCCCTTTGGAGCAAGAAGAGGACGAATGGTTCGCACCTCTTCAGAAATTGCAGGGTTGTTACAATATCGATGTTGATGAAGACGATGATCCTAGGAAGGTGAACATCGCCAAAAAAAAAGGACATAGAGACATATAAGGACAAGGAGTTGAGCTACCTTTCATTGGATAGCCAATTAAAATCAAGAAAGTCAATATTGGAACATAGCAAACACTGAGGCTTGCAAATGTTGGATATTATTGGGATGCTACCACTATTGACAAGATCACAGAGTTACTGCATGAATATTAGGACTTGTTTCCAACCAAGTTCACTGATATGAAGGGCATTAAAGGGCCCATGGGAGATATAAATATCCCCTTGAAGCCAGATGCAAGGCCAATCAAACATAGACCCTACAGATTGAATCCTAAATATAAGGAGAAAGTGAAGATTGAATTAGACATAATGTTGGAAGCAAGAATCATAGAACATGTTGAAGAGTCAAAGTGGATTATCCCTATGGTGGTGCAAGATAATAAGACAGGAGAAATCAAGATCCATGTAGATCTCAGGAAGCTGAATGATGCTTGTTTGTATCACCCATTCCCTATAACATTTATTGATGAAGTGTTAGATAACATGGGAGGAAAAGAGGTCTACTCCTTGACCGATGGATTTTCAGGATACCGTCAGATTAGGATTTCCAAGGAAGATCATCACAAGACCACATTTTCCACAGAATAGGGATCCTACTAGTATACAATGATGTCGTTTGGATTGAAGAATGCACCAACCATCTTTTCTAGGGTGGTGGTCGAAGCATGCAAGGAGTTTTTACATAAATTTCTGGAAGCATATTTTGATGATTGGACTGTTTTTATCTTGTTGCAAAATCAAATTGAATGCTTAAGACTAATGTTGGATAAGTGTAGGCAATGTCAGATTGCCCTGAACCTGAATAAGTGCATCTTCTTTTCACCCTTTGGAGTGTTGCTGGGCCATATTGTGTGTAAGCAGGGATTGCTGTTAGATCCATCTAAGATTGCCATTATAGTTGATTTAACCCCTCCTACTTCAATCAAACAGTTGCACATTGCGCTAGGACATACTGGATACTACAGGAAGTTCATTAAAGGCTATGTACAGATCAAAACACCCATGGAGAATATTTTTAAGAAATATTGTCAGTTTCATTGGACAAAAGAATGTGAGCAGAGATTCAACACACTGAAACAAAAAATGGTTACTGCGCATATTCTGGTTTTCCCAAATTGGAGAAAGTAATTTCACGTGCATTTTGATGCATATTCTATCGCATTAGGAGCAGTTCTAGAAAAACCAGGAACTGGAGACATTGACCACCCATTATCCTTTGCTAGCAGGAAGCTATCAACAATTGATATTAATTACACCACCACTTAGAGAGAAGGGTTAGCCATGGTGTATGTGTTGCATAAGTTTCACCACTACTTGTTGGGAGGACACTTTAAAATGTTCACTGATCACTTCGCGCTAAAATACCTAGTCAACAAGCGAGCGTTGGGGGGAAGAATATGCATATGGGTTTTTCTATTTCAGGAATATGATTTCGAGATTGTGGTTAATCCAGGGAGAATGAACAAAGGCCCTGACCACTTTTCAAGGTTGGAACATGGCGAGGAACCTACTAGTTTGGAGGATGCACAACTACTGGCCATTAGAAATATTGATGATGACTTCGTCAAGATAGTCCATTTCCTGTCAACAGGAATGGAACCTAGTGAATATACAATCACCCAGAAGAAACAGTTGGTAGTGCGTGCTACAGAATTTTCACTTATAGCTGGACAACTATATAAGATGGGCCCTGATGAGATCTTGAGGAGATGTGTTATGGAAGCATAAAGACCACTGATTTTAGCAGAATCTCATGAAGGCATCATAGGAGGATACTACATAGGCAAAGAAACAATGCATAAGGTTCTTAGAGCTGGCCTCTGGTGGCCTACTTTACACATAGATGCCAAAGACTACTACAGAGCATGCGATGTATGCCAAAGAGTTGGGAAACCTTCCAAAAGAGATGACATGCCATTAGCACCCCAAATAAACTTACAAGCATTTGAGAAATGAGCCATTGATTTCGTGGGACCGATAAACCCACAAGGAAAGCACACAAGAGCAAGGTACATAATCATTGCGACATAGTACTTGACCAGATGGGCCGAAGTAAGAGCAGTTAAAGATTGTAGTGAAACTATAGTTGTGCGCTTCATATTTGATGACATCATAACCAGGTTTGGATGCTCAAAGATCCTTATGAGCGATCAAGGCACACATTTTATTAATAAAACCATTGAATCCTTGACTGAGGGATTTACAGTTCATCATTAGAAGAGCACACCCTACCATCCACAAGCGAATGGGATAGTTGAAGCGTTCAATAAGATCTTGGAAAAAACAATGACAAAGATTTGCAGTTTGAACAAGGATGATTGGGATTTAAGAGTACCAGTAGTACTATGGGCCTATAGAACCACTTGCAAGAAGCTAACAATGCAGACCCCCTTTAAGTTGGTTTATGGTCTAGAAGCAGTTGTTTCGATGGATTATTTGGTCCCTAGCTTAAGAATCACATCCTTTAAAAATATGGATGACATTGGCGCTATTCAAGAGAGGTTCACGTAGTTGGTCGAACTAGAGGAAGACCGATTCATTGCAAGATTCCATCAAGAGGTGTAGAAGGAAAGAGAAAAGGCCTACCATGATAGGCATATCAAGAAGAAAGCATTTAAGCAAGGAGATCTGGTACTGGTATACAACAACAAATTCATGAAACATCCAGGGAAGTTCAGAACCCATTGGCTAGGACCATATGAGGTTGTCTATGTTACAGAAGGAGGAGTTGTGCAGTTGAATAATTTGAATGGAGAATGGAAGGAAGGATTGGTGAATGGAAGCCGATTGAAATTATACTATGAAAACCAGCTGCCTCACAACTCTCGGTAAAAACATAAGGAGAAGGGTCTAGGTACCAGGTGCAATTGAAATTGGGTACTAGACACATAAAAGATAGTCTGCACACAGTGGGGTAGGAGAGAGAAGAAAGCACAGGCTACTCCGCGTAGCCTGAAGTCGAAGATAAATAGAAGGATCAGATCTGAAGTGCCTCGGGATGAGTCACATGTGAGTGTTGGGGGCCTGTTGGCCCTTGGTTCTGGAAGAAAGTGAATATTAAGGCAGAAAAGATGAAATGTGAACTACGCAGAAGACCAGTGGCTGATACAGGGTCAAAGTGAGAAGAAGAGTAGAAAAGACAGAGTGAAGTAAGAGAAAGAAATTCATTGGAAGAGAAGATCAAGGAAGACATATCAGCAAGGAAGATGTATCGTGGACAACTCAGAAAGTGGAAAAATCCACCGATAGATTCTTTGAAAGCACCGCGACAGAAAGAAGGAAAGACAGGTTGGCGAAGCCCTAAAAATGAGAGTCAATTTGACCTAGGGTTTTAGACACCTAGGGTTTTAGGTATCTAGGGTTTTGACACCTAGGATTTGGCCTAAGGTTGTCGGTGAGCTATTTTAATGTATAAATAAAGGTCAAGAGGACCTGGGAAGGGTTGTTGTTGTTTTCTTCATTGGTTCAATGATGTGATGATGAGTGATTGTTTTTATTACTGAGAAGGAAGTATTGTGATGAGAGAGCATTCTGTATTGTAACATCTTCATCTCGGTGCAAAGATTGACCCTACAGCTGGGTGCACAGGGAAGGGAGAAAGAGAGAATAGATACAGAGAGAATATATGCTAGCTAAGAGCGTAGATATGACTACATGCTTTCACTTAATATATTATAAAGAACAGTTATGTGGACATATCCCTAGGGAGAGGGTGAACCACGTACATATTGTTGTTGTGTGTGATTGATGTTGTGTTCTTTAGCCCTTTGATACATGGTTGTTACATTATTGTGTTAGATCTAACAGATAAATGTGTGAAGTAGGTATAAGTTGGTAACTCATATCTAGATGTTGTGTTGTTGTTGTATTGGATCCACTGTACGTTTACTCTGGTTGTAGACATCTATGTCCTGCAACCCCCTATAGCTACTTCAGGTGAGACTGCATCTACTTTGTCGGTGTTTCCAAAAGGGCCAGTAGTTAGGGCTTGTTGGTGTGCTATTAGAGTTGAACCCTGGGTCTGCTCCTGTGCCAACAAAAATTGCAATTCAAGAAAGCACCTACACAAAGCAAGGAAACCTTCATAAGAGTAGAGAAAATAAGACACCAAGAAGCAATATTTACCCCCCAAAGAAAATATGGTCACAAAGCTTTGGATTGCAGAAACTGTGCAAGGATAGATGTTGGAAAACACCATAACATGCTAATATGATGGATATGTAATCAAGTGGGACACATTGTTCCTCATTGTCACACCATGATATGTTACAACTACATTGGGTTTGGTCACAAAGCTTAGGATTGTTGGAATTCCAGGAGACAACCAATGAAAAGTTCTTCACATAGCATGGAAAGAAGAGAACATGTAACTTGGAAGGAAGAAAATGTTGAAAGGATGGAATATTAGAGTACAAGTATAGAGAAATCAGGACACTCTCAGAAGTGGATGAAGAAGACTGAACATCCAGACATCAATGAAGGAATAAAGAATCAAGAAAGCTTCACTCTTTTTGAAGCATACATGGGCTTTTGTGGGAGAATTCAATTACATACATGAGGTGACCTATAGAAATGTTTCATACATACGCGATCTATCCATGGAACATGTTACATACCTATGGAAAAATCCTCAAGAAGAGGAGTGTACAGATGAGTTGCAGCACGGTTTGATGGTATAACTCTGTTTTGAAGGGTCTGATATGGTTTGTTGTAGGTTCTCATGATTATATACTTTCTTTGGTACATGATGTATGGGATGATATAGTTGAGATTCTTGGTTGATATATTGATGGTTTAGATACATGGTTTTGGCACTTGGTTCATGGTAGAGGCATATCATGATTGATATGACACTTGTTTGAGGCACATGGTTGGCATTGTGGTAGAGGCATATGGTTGGTACACAGTTGGCACATGTACTTGGAATATGGTTAATACACTACATTGAAGATATCTTATGGTATATTGTATGGTATTGTTGTACATGGTTGATGTTTTTTTCATGATTCTCTATTAATTGTTGACATATATTTTTCTTAATGATGTATGGTATGGCAAGAGTTTGATGCATGGATGGGACCAAGGATTTCCATAGGAAGAGCATATCATTCTTAAGCAGTTGATATATGTTCCGGTTGAGCAATAGCATTTGCAGTAGAAGCAGATTGTAGTGGTAGAATATTGTTCATCTTGTGGAGAAGATATGGGGAGACATACCCATAGGGGGAGTTATTCGATATGGGGAGACATACCCATAGGGGGAGTTATTCGATATGGGGAGACATACCCATAGGGGGAGTTATTATTATTCCCATGATTGGTTGCAACAACATGATTCCAAGAGGAGAGATGACTGGTAGCCATGCCATCAACATTGTATTAGAGTGATATCCCTTTTCAAAAGGGGGAGAGATTATTCAGAGGAAGATCAAAGGAATTTTGATAGGGGGAGTATCCCCAAGGAGAGTTCATGAAGGGGGAGAAACCCCAAGGAGATAACTACCCTTTTCCATTGATGTCAAAGGGGGAGATATAGTCACATTGATGTGGCGAGATGAAATTTGATGAGGAGCGATGATCACATAAGGAGCATGAGCATTTCCATGTCCAAGTGTTGCTATCAATGATTGGTGTGGACATCAATGTTGGTGTTTCCATCAATGTCAAAGGGGGATATTGTTGTAGTATGTTTCCAATGATGTAAAAGGATTGATTTCAAAGGGTTGATGGCAAGTATTGTCATATTGATATGTTTGTATCATTTATATATTGATTATTGGTTATATGGTCATTGATGTAATTGTTTGCAAAGGGTTGATGTCAAGTTGTGTCATAATGATGTGTTGATATTAAATGGAGTTATATCATTGATGTCATATCATGGTTGATAGGAAGAACCAAATGGATAAAATCCAAAATGGTCCCCTTATGGTGAAATCCCTCATGGGAAGATGCTCTTGGATAAATTTCTCAAAGTGGTCCCCTTATGGTGAAATCCCTCATGGGAATATGATTTGTGAAGTCTAAATGGTTAGGTGGTTGAGTAGCCCAACAATGTGGTTATGGAACCCAAGTTTTATTGAGTAATAATGTAATGAAGATCAATGAATTTGCAGGAGAAACTATTTCACATGGATAGTATATGTCATTATGTTTCCGATGATATGTAGAATGTCACATAACTCATCACGGTTAGAGAGTTATGGCCATTTGAAGTTCAAGAACCCTCATGAGTTATATAAAAGCCTCTATAAGGTGAAAGAATTCAAGAAGGTCAAAGAAGTCAAATTATTCTAGAATATCCTAGAAGAAGTTGACCAGTCAAAGTGGTTAGTCATGGGTTAAGTGGTTGCAACAAGAAAATAATTAAAAATAAATTAGTTGTAGCTAGAAGTGGAGAGTTTACTATTTGTGGAAAAAGTGGTTAAGTGGAAAAAGTGGCTAAGTGGACAAAGTGGTTAAGTGGATACTTATAGAGGAAGCTACTTGGAGAGTATGAATAATAGAGCAAGGGGAAATGTCCCCACTTTTGGACATCATTATATTACAGAGTGTTATGATGACCAGAGTAGCCAAATGGAGGTTATAGAGAGTACATGAGCTATTGAGGTTTTTTTGGGGTCCGACTTGCATCTCCCATATTATTTCATCATCATGATCCATGCTTCAAAACTTGGATTTGGTTCCGTTGCATTCCGACGATTTCCATAATTTGAGTTATTTTGGGCTATATGTTAATTAAATTCACTAAGGAGGTCATATTGGGCATAATACTTGGAGGAATATATTATTGTAATAGTTCATCAGAATCGGGAGTAGTAGCACTACAGGATAGGATGATGAGAAGTGACTTTCACTGGCCAGAGAAGCCCCAAGGAGGGATAAGCCATGTTTTAGAGGTAAAATGGTTAATTAACTAATTAAAGTGATATAATTAATTGATTAATAATTAGATAAAGTAAAAGTCACTTGGAGAGACAAGGTGAGCAGGGAGTATAAAAGAGAGATAGGGGCCTCTATTCTCTCATTATGTTGTTTATCAATTTGATATCTAACTTCTTGCTAGTGAGCCCATGCACTTGGTGGTTTTGAGGGTTTTGACTTAACAAACCCTAGAGATCAGCTCAGTGGTGAAATATCCCACCCAACCTAGTTCAAGTTCAGTCACAAAAGTGAAATATTCAACACTCACCATTCTACATCAGTCTATTCTAGTTATAGGTGGATTCTACAGTAGTAGCAGGATCAAAGAGAGAGATGATGCACATCGGTGAGGGTTTCCAACAGGAGGGTGCACCACCTTGAGGAGAGTAGCTTTATGTGGAAAAAGGAGAAGGAATATAGGAAAAGGGGCTTCTGGGTATTCTTTGTATGATGTAGGGCGCCTTCTTTAGCCTATTCCAGAAGGTTTTACCCAGTCAAATTATTTATTGGATCTTGGCACGATCTAGAGAGGAGAAGGATGCACCACAGATTGAGGATCCAACTTTTGGTGGGTCAATTCTTCATTATTTATCCCGAGACTTGGCCAGGGGATTTCCGTGGCCTGATATGTAGTTTGACACCTTTCTCAGGGAATTTGGAAGCTATATTCTTGGAGGCCAAATTATTGGCTTGGTTCAACTAGGAGGGCACATCTATCATTAGAGACACTAGGTTGTTCTCTCATTATGTTGATTATCAGTTTGATATCTGGTTTCTTTCTAGTGAGCCCATGCACATGGGGGTTTTGAGGGTTTTGACTTAACAAACCCTAGAGATCAGCTCGGTGGTGAAAGTTCCCACCCAACCTGGTTCAATATTGGTCACAGAGGTGAAAGATTCCTCCCTCACCATTCTACACCAGTCTATTCCAATTACAGGTGGATTCTACAGTAGTAGCAGGATCAGAGAGAGAGACGATGCACATTAGTGAGGGTTTCCAGTAGGAGGGCACACCACCTTGAGGAGAGTAGCTTGATGTGGAAAGAGGAGAAGGAATCTAGGAAAAGGGGTTTCTGGGTATTCTTTGTATGACATAGGGCGCCTTCTTCAACCTATTCTAGAGGGTTTTACTCATTCAAATTATTTATTGGATCTTTTCACGAGCTAGAGAGGAGGAGGGTGCACCACAGATTGAGGATCCAACTTTTGGTGGGTCAATTCTTCATAATTCAGCCCGAGACTTGGCCAGGGTGTTCCTTTGGCCCGATATATAGTTTGACACATTTCTCAAGGAATTTGGAAGCTATACTCTAGGAGGCTGAATTATTGGCTTGGTTCAACTAGGAGGGTGCATATATCATTGGAGACATTATGGTTTGGAGGTATTCCAGTTGATATATTTCTCTGATACTTCTCATACCTTCTTTCCATCATCAAATCTACCTTCCCATGGAGTTTTGTATTGTTGTGAGGCCATCAAAGAGGAGGTCATACTTCCCTTTATATATTTCAGCAAATACTTGGGCATTTTGAGAGAGAATTCATCACATATAGAAGAGGATATCCATTGGATTGCAGTGTTAGTCGGTCTTTAGCTTGGAGAGGATTTTGTAAGCCCAGGTCTTCTTCTATATTGTATCTTGGAGGCTTGGTCATCCCAACACTCTATTCACTTATATGTATTCTATATCTGCACCCTTTTATATGAGGTCAGAGATCTATTATCAATAAATCAGATCTAAGGTATTTATGGTTATTCCTGTCAATGTTTAATCCATTATTATAGTTCTTTTCATTTCAATAGAAAACAATAACATAAGATAGAATCACTGAGAAATACACAATCACAAGAGACACATCATTTATCCCAGGAAACCCCCATGGGGAAGAAAACCTAGCAAAAATTCCTTATTATAGGTAGCCAATACAATGGCAATATATAACTCAAACAAATATAGAAAGTCCTCTCCCAAATATGCGCCTCTCTCTCTCTCTCTCTCTCTTTTCCAACCGCAACTCTGAAACTTGTCTCTCAATGAACAAGTGAGTGTGTGTCTAAGTGAGGCGCTAGCCTCCATATTATACAAATCTGGCATGTGTGAAAGTGACTTTTCACTGATAGGGACAACTTCTTCTTTTGGGTGGTTATAACCACCTTTATTATATTTTGGGGCCTCTTTGATATATTCTGGGGCCGACTTATTATTTAGCGTATTACAATTACATTATGATCAATCTGCAAAAGGCGATTTGGTATTTTACAATAGCCGACATGATCAATCCACAATGGGGATTGATATAATGAATAATATATCAAATAATAATCAGAATACATTTTGCAGTTACATTATTTCAACACTCCCCCATAACAAGAAGGGTATTCTTCAACAACATCAGGCAAGAGAGAGGACTGCATCATCAACAACATCAGGAGGACAACATCATCAATATCATCTTGGAACATTGACTAGTGTATCTATAAATCATCGAAAATTTTCTTCATCGGCAGCATCGTCATTCTTAAAGGAATGCAATCATCATCTGCATCAATATGGATTAGTATACAACTAATACATCATCATCACAGCATGAGGCTGGTTCATCATCATAATACTAGACTAGATTTACGTCACAACTGTAAGGCTGGAAGCACATTTCTCGTCTTTCTTTATGTCACAGTTATCAAGATGGAAGTAAGATATTAGACTGGATTTACGTCACAACTATCAAGATGGAAGAACAATACTAGTCTCATCTCATCGTCTTGCTTTACGTCACAACAATCAAGCTGGAAAAAAGATACTAGACTGGATTTACATCACAACTATCAAGCCATAATCATAGTACTAGTCTCATATCATCGTCTTTATTTACGTCATAACAATCAATTTGGAAGCAAGATACTAGACT
>JZKD02S1674749.1:406025-430633 GCA_000966675.3 Picea glauca
CAAGCTGGAAACAAGATACTAGACTGGCTTTACATCACAACTATCAATACGGAAGCACGGTACTAGTCTCATCTCATCGTCTTGATTTACGTCACATAAATCAAGTTGGAAGCAATATACTAGACTAGCTTTACGTCACAACTATCAGGCCGGAAGCACAGTACTAGTCTCATCTCATCGTCTTGCTTTACGTCACAACAATCAAGCTGGAAGAAAGATACTAGACTGGATTTACATCACAACTATCAAGCCATAATCATAGTACTAGTCTCATATCATCGTCTTTATTTACGTCATAACAATCAATTTGGAAGCAAGATACTAGACTGGATTTACATCATAGCTATCAAGTCAGAAGCACAGTACCAGTCTCATCTCATTGTCTTGCTTTACGTCACAACAATCAAGCTAGAAGCAAGATACTAGACTGGCTTTACGTCACAACTATCAATATGGAAGCAAAATCCTAGTCACATCTCATCTCATCACTACTCCCCCTTTAGAGGAAGTTCCTTTCAGACTATACCAAGCTCATCTCGAACTTTCTCAAACTTTACGTGAGATAGAGGCTTGGTCAATACATCGACAACCTGTTCATCTGTGCTAACGTCCTGGAGCTTTAAGGCTCCTCTCTGCACCATGTCACATATGTAATGATATCAGATCTCTATGTGCTTCAACCTGTCATGGAATACATGATTCTCTGTCATCTTTATGTATCTTTGTTTGTCACATAGGATAGTGGTTTCTTCCATCTCTAGTTCAAATAGACCGGTCAACAAATTTCGAATCCATATAGCTTTGAAGCTGGTTGAACACACAAAAATGTATTTTGTGTACACTCTACTGAGAGCAATGCTGGATTGATTCCTACTCTGCCACGAGATCATGGTTGATCCCAAACTGAAACAACATCCTGAAGTGATTTTCCTATCAGAAACACTTCCTGCCCAATCTAAATCAGTGTATCCACTTAATGTGAAATCATGATCTCCATCATAACTGAGACCACAATCTAATGTACCCTTAAGGTAACTCATCACATGTTTTGGATCCACTAGGTGAACATGTCTGGGTTCTACCAGAAACTGACTCAAAGTGTTCACGACAAAACAAATATCTGGTCTGGTGTTCGTTAGGTACATCAGTGATCCAATAATTTGTCTATACAGCATGGCATCAATCAATTCTACCGAAGTGTCGACCAACAACTTTAGCTTCGTTTCCATGGGTGTATTCATGGACTTTCACTCTAACACGTCGAATATCTTCAATATTTTGACTACATACTTCCCTTGGTGAAGGAAGATCCTCTCTGGACTCTTCCATACCTCAAGACCTACAAAATAATGCATTAGGCCAAGGTCTTTCATCTCAAATTCTGAGGTGAGTCTCTTCTTATATTCGGTGATGAGCTTTTCTTCTGCAGTTAAGAATAATTCATCCACATATAGGAATAATATCATTGGCTCATCGTTCATAACCTTGAAGTAGAGGTTAGAATCTACTTTACTCTTGGTAAATCCCAAGCTCGTTAGGAAACTGTCTATCTAGCCATACCAAGATCTAGGAGCTTGCTTCAATCCATACAAGGTTTTCTTCAACTTGTAGACATGAGACTTCATGTCTTCAACTTCAAATCCTTGAGGTTTCTATATATACACTTCCTCTTCAATGACACCATTTAGGAAATATGTCTTTACATCCATCTGGTGTAAATTCCACTTCATCTTAGCTGCAAGGGCTATGATAGTCCTGATCGAAGTGTATCTGGCTATAGGAGCGAATGTCTCTTCATAGTCAATGCCTTATTTTTGAGAAAAGCCATGAGCGACAAATCTTTCTTTATACTTCTCAATACTTCCATCAACAACATTTTTTATTTTGAAGAGCCATTTGGAAGATACCATGTCCTTAATTTTAGGTCTGGGAACTATTTCCCATACATCATTCTTTATTATGGATTGGTATTCCTCTGTCATGGTATCTTCCCATTCTTTCTTCCGAATGGCTTCTTCAAAGAAAGTAGGCTCTTTCTCTAGGATATCACACATAAAAGTCGTATAACTGGAGAATGGATTTGGTTTCTTCACCCATCTCATGGTTCCCTTAGGAACAACATACTTCTCTCCATATTGAATAAGATCTCTTTCCCAAGCAGGCTTTCTCTTATGGAAGATCGTCATTTGAGGAGGTTCTTGAAATTCTACTATGTCATGATCTTCTAGAATTTTCTCATTCGGGGAAGTTATGACTTCCCTCACTAGTTCTGCAGCTCTGGGAACCTCCCTTACTAAATCTACAATTCTGGAGATTACGGGTTCCTCTTCATATACTTCTTCAAGCTGGCATCTTCTCGATTTATTGAGCGCTACATCTTCATCGAAGGTCACATCCCTATTGAGCTAAATGTGATGATGACCTGGTATATAGATCCTGAAGGCCTTAGAGACCTCATAGTATCCCACAAATATTCCCTTCTTTCCTGAAGGTTCCAACTTGTTTCTCTTCTCTTTCGAAATATGTATAAAAACTGGGCAACCAGATATTTTGAGATGGCTTACCTCTGGTTTCTTTTCAGTGAACATCTCTTCCGGGGTCATGAACCCAAGTGCACTATGGGACAATCGGTTTTGCACATATACGGCTGTCATTACTGCTTCTTCCCATAAGAACATAGGAAGATCTTGATCGTGGATCATGGTCTTCATGGCTTCCATTATCATTATGTTCTTCCTTTCAACTACACTATTTTGTTGAGGATTATAGGGAGTAGTGAGTTCCCTCTTGATTCCAACATCTTTGCAAAAGTTCATGAACTCTTTTGAGGTGTATTCTCCTCGATTATATGACTTGAGTATCTTGATATTTCTTTCATAAATATTCTCTGTCAAGGCTTTGAATTCCTTGAACTTGCTGAACACTTTATCTTTAGATTTCAAAAAATACACCCAGGTTTTACGAGAATAATCATCAATGAATGATACATAGTATACATACCCACTAATGGAGGATGATGGCATTGGGCCACACACATGTGAATGAATGAGTTTTAGGACTCCTTCTGCTTTGTTGTCTCTCTTCGGAAAAGGGTTCTTGATGTTCTTTCCTTGTGCACATCCATTGCATATGCCTTCATGGTCAACCTTGAGTTCCGGTAAACTTGTGACCGCTTTGCATGTGTATGGTAGCACCTTGTAGTTAATGTGAGCTAATATTCTATGACAAAGTTCACATGGGTTTTCAATGGTGTGGGCCATTGCAGCTTCTAAGTGACCCTTTATCTTATACAAGCCACCTTCTTCTTTTCCAATGATGATTGATTCTTTCAAGGTTTCTCCTTTAGTACTTTGCCTTCTACAACCTTCACTATAGCTTCCTCAGGGTTATTACCTGTGACTTGGAACAAGGTCAACAAAACAACAAGCAAGAGTAATATCCTTTTGATAATATAAAGTAATAGCATGAACAATCATCACAGTAGCTCCTTTAGAGATATCACTTGTAGTTTATCTAAAGAAAATATTAAAGGTAAGGAATACAATAGGAAAATGAGGTCAACACTCTCATAGTGTTGTGATCAAACATTCCTCCATGGAAACCTGGAACTAACACACGAGATTCTTCCTAGAGGAGGTGTTAGTTGTATGAGAAAAATGATTACGTTAAGCATTTACCTCTATATGCTCACATGCTATCAAGTATGATACTTTACAAAGACTGCTATCTCAAATATAGTCATCAACTTGTCATGTGTACCTTTGAATCTTATTAACTTGATTAATCAAACCTGGAGCCTTGTCCTCAGGAATGAGTGCTTGCTTTTCTTCCTAGTCTCCTTCACTCAAGATGACGAGTGCTTTCTTCAACCTGTCTTATATACTAAGACAATACGCTATCTTGATAGAAGGTTGGGTTAGAGGATAAGTTCTATGATCTCAACTTTTAATCCATTTAATACCTTGACTCAGAAAAGGTTAGAATTAAGGTCATAGCTACAACATGCAACATTGATCAATATAATAAATGGATGCATATCAAAATAATCACACCTGGGTTGCATAATACCTCTGAATCTATTGGATATTGATATGCTTTTGGATCTATGGCAAGATATCCCTTCTCTTGAAAATACTCTTTAATGTTTAACCATTTAAACATATGTGAGTACATACCTCTGATAATATTTGTAGGTAGTGGCACCATCTGGTAGCAGCAGTAATCATTACCAACTCTTAAAAACTTCAAGGGTGATTGCAACTGGTACTACGGATGCAACTACAACTAATACTGTAATTCCAGTTGATACTGCAACTGGTTCTAAGACTGCAAAATTTTGATCCAAGGGATAGATGCGCTGAGCTGAGGCGAGTAAGTTGGTGCAATCAGATTTCTGAAAATCTGAATTTTACCCCCTCAAAATTGATCTGTGGATTTCTAGACTAGTGCTTCTAGTTCTCTGGTACTTCTGGTACTCTGGTACTTCTGGTACTTTTGGTACTCTGGATTTCTGGTACTTTGTGAAACTAGGGTTTCATTTTCTGGGATATCTAGCTATTGAAAAGGTGCGTTGAAGGTGCCAAAATGATCCTTGAGGGAGGGCGCACTTTTCTGGATGGTTTTAGGGCTGAAATACATCACCAACAAAAATCCCTAATTTGCATGTACGACAACAGTGACGTTTTTCACTTTTCTCTTGTGAAAGATGCTCTCTTTAGCTTGGCTCTGATACCATGTTAATGTTTAAGAAATTATTATAGTTCTTTTCATTTCAATAGATAACAATAGCATAAGATAGAATCACTGAGAAATACACAATCACAAGACACACACCATTTATCCTGGGAAACCCTCATGGGGAAGAAAACCCAACAAAACTTTCTTATTATAGATAACCAATACAATGCCAAGAGATAACTCAAACAAAAATAGAAATTCCTTTCCCAAAGATGCGCCTCTCTTTCTCTCTCTCTTCTCCAACTGCATCTCTGAAACTTGTCTCTCAATGAACAAGTGAGTGTGTGTCTAAGTGAGGTGCTAGCCTCCTTATTTATACAAATCTAGCATGTGTGAAAGTGTCTTTTCACTGGCAAGGACGACTTCTTCTTCTGGGTAGTTATAACCACCTTTATTATATTTTGGGGCCTCTTTGATATATTATGGGGCCAACTTCTTCTTTAGCCTATTACAATTACATTATGACCAATCCGCAAAAGGGGATTTGGTCTTTTACAATAACCGACATGATCAATCCACAATGGGGATTGATCCAATGAATAATATATCAAATAATAATCAGAATACACTTTGTAGTTACATTATTTCAACAATTTCTTGTGTGGTTGATCTTGCATATCGTTGAGTACATTCCATTGTTGTATCTTCTTTGATTATTTGCTGCAAACACACATTAAACCCTCATATTAAACCCTAGCACAACTCATGAGACTTAAGTTTGCAAAGTGTTTGACGAAATTCCACAATTAGAAAATGCATAAATATCAATGAAAACACAATTTTCCTGGCATCTTGGCTTGGAAACATTACAATGGTATCAGAGCTTAGACTCTAGCCAGCCTGAGGAGTATTCCATAAGGAGAGATGAATATTGTATATTTTTCTAGAGGGATTTTTTTATTGTGAGAGGGAATATCAAACCCTCAATGAGATTCTTAAGAAGATAATAACATTGCAACAGTTTGTATCCTTTAAAATTCCTAGTTGGAGCAAAGATGAGGTTACACATTGGGTCCATGTAGTAAAGGAAAACAGATCTATGGAATCTAAATGGAAGGAAGAAAAAATTAACCCTACACCCATTAGGAGCAAGGATCTTTGCTACAGTTGCAAAGAGCCTTGGGATCCAGACCACAGATGCAAGGGTAAAGGGAAGGTGCACATTGTTGAGTTGCACTATGACAGTGAGGATGAGGAGTTGCGGTAGTATGCAACCATAGATGCATATTTACAACAGTTCGATGAGGCTAGTGACTCTTGCACATTTGAGGGATAACTTGATGGACATGATGATAACACATGTTCCTTATCTTCCACATCAGGTAGTTTTGAGGATTCAACACTTCAACATAGTGGAGACATGTGTGAGGATTCACACAAGTTAGCGCTGAGATGTGATGAGAGTAGGAGGTTGGATGACCTACCCTTGGGTGTAGACATGGTTTTCATGGAGTCATGAGTGGAGGAGGATGAGCTTCATATAATGATTGTGACACATTTGTCATCTTTTTAGACACCCATGATAGCCATGACACATGAGGATACCAGTGGAATTTATGATATGATGGAGTATCCTTGTGTGAGGGATGCACACCAGGGACATATGGATCCACAAACCAAGGAGGAGAGACATGACTTGTAGACAATTGACCTTACACATACGTATCAGTATGAGGAGAGTGAGCCATTTCTTTTGGATAATTCATTGTTTAATCAGGTTGGGGAGACTGACAGTTTGATAGGACACTTACTTCCAGGACTGGTCTGCAGTGATAAGGATGGACTCCTTATTGGTCAGGATGACCATAGCACATGTCTAGAAACATTTGTATGGGATCCAGGTGTAGATGATAGTAGCAGGGTGAGTGCACAGGAGGATACAATTGCCCATACAGGATATAGTGTGAGTTGGATGGGGGTAACAATTGGTGATGGTGTGCAATGGCATATAGGAGGACCCAGTAGCATAGTGGAAAGTGGGCAGTTCAGTGCCTTATATTTTTTGTATAATGTTGTTGGGGATTCCATGTTTGACACTAACAGTGAGGGGAAGGAGGTAGCACCTCAACAGGACTGTGATCAGGAGTCCTGATACTTGGAAGGATAGTTGAGAGTCAGTGAGGAAATGATCATGGCATCCACTAGGCACATTGATGACATGCATGCATTAATGGAAGATTGTTGTTGGAGGACATCAATGGAACATGATAGTTAAGATGGGGGATTTTGCGATGGATGAATTTCATACTCTCAGTGAGAGAGTGACTATGATGAGGGCCGACTACCAGCAGTTGTTGATGGAAAAAGACTACCTATTGGGGATTGGCGAGATCTATCACAGGGCCCTGAGGGAGAAGGATTTGGAGGTGGACATACTCAATCATGAGTTGGAGAGCACACGAGGATTATTGAAAGGCACACAAGGAGCCCTTCAAGAATTAGAGTCCTGATCAGAGGACATCCTTTAGGATATTAGATAGATCTCCACTACATCTATCCTAGAAGAGAGTCAGATATATCCTTCAGCCACATTACTAGAGGATGTTGGTGGTTTAGCAGGGGAGCACCAGTTGAGGGATGAGCATGAGGAGTACCTAGGATCACTGATGAGTATGGAGAGATATGATCCGAAGACACATGATTATGTCCATGTGTCATAGGAACTACCCTCCATGAGGATCTTTGAGATAGTCAAGCACTCACATGCGCATGGGGACTCCAGAGCAAGGAGTAGTTATGAGGACACTTCCATTTGTGTTCCAGGATTGGTTGACCTTCATGTAGAGGTTGACCCAGTAGAACACCTAGGATCCATGATGATGCAGGAGTATATAGGAGATTACATGAGAATGCAAGAGAATACAGTGGTGAGTGACAGTTCACATAGACATGCCGAGGTGTACAATGGGATTCAGAGGGATGCACTGGATGGAAGGGAGGAGACATACTTAGTAGAGCATGGAGATTCCTCTCCATTGCAGCAGTGTATAGATATGGGAGATCACCTTCATAGTATCAAAAATTGCATGAGCAATGATGGATGGAGAGTGGTTGACCAGTAGTTTGAGAAGTTACCTCCAGTTGTACCTGATGACTGGGGTTCAGTGATGACTACAGGAAAGTATTTACCATGGGTATTGGTGGATGAGATTTTGGTTGGATCCTTGCGATTAACCAAAGCATATGATACTTTCCAATCCTATAGTCGGTTACATATGTTTCTGTTATCCTTTCCTAAAACTTTCATCATTGAAAATAACATAGGGGGAGGTAGATAATGGCAGGTGACATGGAGAGTTGATAGCCCAGGACCACCTGACATGAGTTCTTTTATTGCATAAAACAGGATAGGGTGGATCATCAGTGATAGACAATTGAGACCTTGGGTGTGATGGTGAGCATCATGGGCCATGAGATAGTAGATATCTCAGAGGGCGACACAGAGTCAGATTCTCATGAGGGTGAGCATGGAGGGCTTTCGACAGTTATCAGTATGATACATGAGTAGTTAGTGGGGATTGGAAGTGATGAACTTCCAATTTTTCCATGGGATCCGAGAGTCCATTTAGTTAGTAGGGTGTTTCATTTTATGATGGTCCAGGTTGCGCCAGAAAGAAACATACTCCATTCTTGGATGGTTTTGAGAGGGCTTGTAGAGCATTGTCCTATGGGGTGAGATAGATTATCTCTATTGATACTCATGATCGAGTATGGATATGGTTGGGAAGATGTTACTTCCATAGAGATACTTTTACAGGTGCAACTTCTTAACTGCAGGTCTCGTTTCCATAGGTATCTCAGCATGGGGACCCATGAGTGGGGAATCCAATATGCATACTGTAAGAAAAAAATCATGATCAGACTAGTGCAGTGTCAGCGTGGTGATCCTAGGCAGAGACTAGCATGGGACTCAGGGATTGCAATACCGAGCAATTCATCGACTAATAGAGGTGAGTGAATCTTTGCAAGGAAATGTCACTTTGACTTTCCATGGTGCTTCAGTTTTTAAGGGAGCACGTCACTTGACGGTGATTCATTGAGTCCTTGTAGTACCTCACTATGGAAGCAACATGTTTAGTTGGTGGAGACCATGTTGGTATTGATATGGAATTGTAGGATAGACTCATACCGGGTTGAGGCCACGTGTCATTTGCAGGAGACTCATGGTGTTGATATGTTACAGGATTACACCTCATAAGGTATTGTAGTTCACACTTTGATATGGGATCCAAGGTGAAGAATGCATGATAGTTCAGCTTTGGATGGATATTACTTTGTGTCCTGTGGGTGGACATGGGACCCCGACATTACACGTGTTTTGACTCAGTTATTGCTTGAGGACAAGCAATTTTATAGCATGAAGGAATGTAATGTCCCCACTTTGGGACATCATTATATTACAGAGTGTTATGATGACTAGAGTAGCCAGATGGAGGTTATAGCGAGTACATGATCTATTGAGGGTTTTTTTGGGGTCCAAATTGCATCACTCATCTTATTTCATCATCATGGTCCATTCCACACAACTTGGCTTTGGTTCCGTTGCATTTCGATGATTTCCGTAATTTTGAATTATTTTGGGCTATATGTTAATTAAATTCACTAAGGAGGTCATATTGGGCATAATACTTGGAGGAACCTCTTAGAGTAATAGATCATCATAATTGGGAGGAATAACACTACATGATAAGATGACGAGAAGTGACTTTCAGTGGTCAGAGAATCCCCAAGGAGGGATAAACCACTTTTTAGAGGTAAAATGGTTAATTAATTAATTAATCATTATATAAAGTAAAAGTCACTTATAAAGACACGGTGAGTAGGGAGGATAAAAGAGATATAGGGGCCTCTATTATCTCATTATGTTGTTTATCAATTTGATATTTGGCTTCTTGCTAGTGAGCCCATTCACTTGGGGGTTTTGAGGGTTTTGACTTAACAAACCCTAGAGATAAGCTCAGTGGTGAAAGATCCCACCCAACCTGGTCCAAGATTGGTCATAGACATGAAATATTCATCCCTCACCATTCTACATCAGTCTATTCTAGTTACAGGTGGATTCTACAACAATAGCAAGCTCAGAGAGAGAGGGAGTGCGCATCAAAGAGGGTTTCCAACAAGAGGGCGCACCACATTGAGAAGAGTATCTCTATCTGGAAAGAGGAGAAGGAATTTGTGAAAAGGGGCTTGTGGGTATTCTTTGTATGGCCTAGGCACCTTATTTATCCTATTCTAGAGGGTTTTACTTAGTCAAATTATTTATTGGAGCTTGGCACGAGATAGGGATGAGGAGGGCACACCACAGATTGAGGATCTAGTCTTTTGGAGGGTTAGTTCTTCATTATTCATCCTGAGACTTGGCCAGGGGGTTTCCCTTGGACTGATCTACAATTTGGCACCTTTCTTAGGGGATTTGTCTGCTATATTGTTGGAGGCCGAATTATTGGCTTGGTTCAGCTAGGAGGGCGCATCTATCATTGGAGACACTATGGTTTGGGGGTCTTCTAGTTGATCTATGGCTCCGAGACTTCTCATACCTTCTTTCCATCATCAAATATACCTTCTCATGGAGTTTTTCATTACTATGAGGCCATCATAGAGGATTTCGTACTTCCCTTGATCTATTTCAACTAGTACTTGCTCATTGTGAGAGAGAAGGCATCACATATAGAAAAGGGTATCCATTGGATTGCAATGTTACTTTGTCTTCATCTTGGAGAGGATTTTGGAAGCCAAGGTCTTTTTATATCTTGTATATTGGAGGCTTGGTCAGCCCAACACTCTATTCACTTATGTGTATTCCATATCTACATCATTTTGTATAAGGTTAGAGATCTATTATTAATAAATCAGATCTGAGGTATTTATGGTTATTTCTTGTGTTGTTGATTTTGCATCTCGTTGAGTACATTCCATTGTTGTATCTTCTTTTATTATTGGATGAAAATACACATTAAACCATCATATTAAACCCTAGCGCAACTCACGATACTTAAGTTTTCAAAGTCTTTGATGAAATGCCAAAGCCAGAAAACACATAAAAATCAATGAAAACACAATGTTCCTGACATCTTGGCTTGGGAACATTACAGTCTCCCATTAGCACCCATTGAGCATATTTAATATATACAAGTGACTGAGGTAACCAAAGGATATCTAAGGATAATTTCAGAGGGAAGGTGAATTAAAGAAGGCCGAAAATTCAAGGGAGGATAAATTTTTTAATGATGCTTTCTAAGGTATATTATTTACAGGTCATCTCACCATTTTCACAATAAAGTTTTTTCTAGAATGATTCAGATAGAGAAATCTAGAGGTTGTTGATAAAACATATCCAAGTAATCGTGATAATAATTTCAGCTTGTTGGTCATTTTATTTTTGGATTTACACTCTGTGGAAGATAGGGTTTGTGGCTAGTCCTGAAACTTGTCTAAAACAAATGTTCTGAGTAAAAACATCATAAATTCTACATAATATATCCAAATTCAGTGAGACCAAATGAATTGGTTAGAGTAAAGTATTTAGTATGTTGTTTACCATTTTCATATCCATACAAAAAATATTCCATGTCTGGAATTCTCTACAAGTTCTCTCTCTTGAATAAGCCAGAATTCAACAAGGTTTGCCATTTTTGCTGTAACTCCTTTTCTGGGAGGTTCCAAGTAGTGAAACCTAGGGGATTTGCAGAGAAGACACTGAATAATATTGTGTATAATTTTAAGACCTTTATGCATTCCAAGTACAATTTTTTTTTTTTCCAAGTTAGGGTTGTTGACTAATCCAAAATTAGTCATGCGAGACTAAAGTAAAGTTTGCTGAAAATGCTAGTCTCTTGTTGTTGAAGTTAAGGAAGGTTTGTAGGTATGTGATCACATACACCAGGTATGTTACATAGTTATAGGTATGTTTATATTCATGTTTTAATGGTTACATTTTTTCATGACATGGTACATGCTTGAGGCTACATAATAGTGAGGTTTGGCACATGGTATTGTGTAAGGGTTTATGGTATTTGGTTTATGGAGAGTATGGTGTATTGCTAGAGGTATATTGTTGGTTGACCCGGTGATATTGTGCAAATGGTTTAGAGGTGAATTGATGATTGATATTTGTGAGTAGATCATATTTGGATGATGATATTGATGAGATAGGTTGAGGTGACAGGTTGTGTTGTGCATAGTTGATGCACTTGTCTTGGTATAGATTGTTGGTGCGGTTTGACAGATTTCTTTCTATATACAAGTTGGGTATTGCACTTGAGGATTGGATTCCTATTCTCAGTTGGTGCTGAGATCTGCAAGTTGGGTATTGCATTGAGAGTTGGTGCTCTATTCGAGTTGGTTCTCATTTCATTTGGTGTTGATAAAACCCAAGGATTGTAGTCTGTAATACAAAAGAAACTTATACATATATCCAATGTTCATTGTGGTCTTTATTGTGATGGTGAATAGTTCTTTATTGTTAATATATTTCATTGAGATATGTTTACATGAAAGAAACTAAGTATGAATATAAGTAATGAGTAATGATGTTGTGAATGGTGATTGCTAACTAAAGTTTTGTAAGAAGGAGCGTCACACTAATTCACCCCCCCTCTCTTAGTGTTGTCAATGTGTCCAACAACATAGAGAATGGTTTTGTGAATATAAACAACATAAAGGAGGAGATGTGTTCTTGGGGGATGACTCAACAACCATAATTATCGGATGGGGGAAATTTCAACTAAAACTGCATATTCTATTTCAGAAGGATTCGTGCAAGATGGTCAGAGGTGAGATGGTATTAATGAAAGGAGCTCGGATTGGAACCCTATACAATTTGTTAGGGAGTGTCGACTCGACTAGACACAACATTATTGTTATTCTTGAAGTCGACTTAACTTGGACTCCACTTGACCTGACTTGGGCTAAGTCAATTCAAACCGACTCGACAAGTCATCATAAATTTGACATGACCATGTTATAACATGAGAGGATGGGATACACTGGAGAAAACAGACTTCGAGCTATGCACAATAAATGTATGGTCAAATAAATTCCATGGTGTAATTTAGAATTCAATTTTGTGAACATTGTATATATGGAAAACAAAGTCGGTTGAGGTTCCCATCCAGAGAGATAAGGGAAAATGGGATTCTAGATTTGGTTCATAGTAATTTGTTTGGCACTGTTATAGTGCCTTCACTTGGTGGATCTTTGTATTATGTATCCTTCATATATGGTTTTTCTAGGAAGACATGGATATATTTTCTAAGGAAGAAATCATAGGTTTTCAAGAAATTCAAAGAGTATAAATATCTTGTAGAAAACCAAACAGATAAGAAGATTAAGGTGTTGAGAACAGACAACGGTGGTGAATTCTATGGAAAATAATTTGATTAGTTCTGTAAGAAGTGTGGGATAGCACGCCAAACTACCACACCATATACCCCACAAAAAAATGGAGTTACTGAGAGAATGAACAAAATGTTGATGGACAAGGCAAGGAGCATGCTGAGTGGTGTTGGGTTCGCACAAGAATTCTAGGTGGAGGCAGTTGAAATTGAAAAATATATATTGAATATGTCTCCTTCATCAGCACTAGTCGAGACGAATCCAAATGAAGTATGGTCGGGTAAGAATCCTTCAATTTCACATCTCAAAGTATTTGGTTTTGATGCATTTGTTGATCTTCCCAAGGAAAAGAGGAGAAAGTTGGACAAGAAGGAATTCAAATGTATTTTCGTTGGATACAAAGAAGGAATGAAAGGATATAAACCTTGGGATACTGCATCAAGATAAACTTTGTATATTCGAGATGTGGTCTTTAGATAATTCAAAGGTAAGTCCAATCCTGAGGAAATTGTTCAGATTGATAATTATTCTGAGATGGTGCGGTTTGAAATGAGGAACGAAGACGATGATTAAGATGAGTCGAATGAATCAGAGGAAGAGGTGGAACAAACTACCCCAGTGGTAAGGAGGTCAAAAATAGTAAGAAAACCAATAAAAAGGTATATTCCACCCAAATTTTGTTCCACATTCATGTTAACTTCCACCAACGATGAGCCCAAGCCAGTCGGGGAGGTAGTCAACTCATCAGAGGGAAAACTCTGGAAGGACTCCCTGGTCGAAGAGATGGAATACTTAAAGAATAATGAGACATGGGATTTAGTCAAGTTTCCTAGTGGAAGAAAGCATGTCGGTAGCAAATGGGTATTCAGGAATAGGGTGAATGCAACAGGTCAAGTCAATAAATTCAAAGCTCAAATCGTAGAAAAAGGATATTCCCAAGTCAAAGGAGTCGACTTCAATGAGATTTTTTCCTTTGTTACAAAATTAAATTCCATTAGAGTACTAATGTCTCTGGTTACAACATTTGATCTGGAAATAGAACAGATGGATGTGAAGACAATGTTCCTACATGGGAACCTAGAAGAGGAAATATACATGAAACAACCTAAAGGATTTGTAGTAAAGTGAAATAAATATTTGGTGTGTAAACTTAAAAGATCCCTTTATGGTCTAAATTAATCACCATGGATTTGGTACCAAAAGTTCGACACATATATCCTTATTTTGGGATTTCTGAGAAGCAAATTTGATCACTACATATATTTCAAAGAAGAAGGTGGGTGTTTCATATATGTAGCTTTGTATGTCGATGACATGTTTCTTATTGGAAACATCATGAATGTAATAAAGGAGGTGAAGAAGAAACTCTCCTACAAGTTCGACATGACGGATTTCGATGTAGCTAAATTAATTCTAGTAATGGAGATTAAGAGAGATCGAGTATCTAGAAATCTCGAGTTGAATTAAATAAAGTATATTGAAATAGTTTTAAAACATTTCAACATGCAGTATTGCAAACCAATGAAGATGCCAATTCCTTTGGGAGAAAAGCTAATTGTTGAATAATGTCTAAAGACACGGAAATAAATTGAGTACATGGCACGTGTTTCATATGCAAGTGTTGTTGGTAGTCTAATGTATGTGTTGTCTACACTCGACCAGAAATTTCCCATCTAGTGGTTGTGTTGAGAAGATACATGTTGACACCTTTGAAGGAGCACTGGACAAATGTCAAGAGACTATTCAGGTAATTGTGTGGCACACAATATTATTCTATACACTACCAAGGAAAACTTGGAGGTGACAATGAATTAAATGTACATGGCTTTGTCGATGCCAACTAGGTTGGAGATATCGATCGTCGGAGGTCGACCAATGGATATGTGTTCAAAATTTTTATTGGAGCAATTAGTTAGATGAGTAAGCATTAGGTAGTCGTAGCCTTATAACCAACAGAAGATGAATACATGGTAGCCACTCATGGAAGGAAAGAAGCAATATGGTTGCACAGGTTGTGTTCAGGAATCGGTTTTGAGAAAAAATATATTAAGATAAGTTGCAACAATCAAAGTGAAATATTTCTAGCAAAGAACCTTGCTTATCATTCAAAGACTAAGCACATTGATGTAAAATAACATTTCATGAGAGACATGGTGGAAAACAACAAGGTGTTGTTGGACAAAGTAGACACGTTGGAAAACATGGTAGAATCGTTGAACAAGTCTATGAGTTTTGTGAAATTATCTTGGTGCAGAGAGGAAATGGGAATTTTTCCCCTGGGTCTATGAACGAAACTTCAAAGGTATCCTAGTTTCAGCAAAGAAGACAACAAGTGGGACAATGTTGGGTTGTTATATTCTATGTAGTGAAAGTCGAGGTGGATCAACTAACAGTTGAATTCTAAGGTCGAGGTGGTTTGATCAGGTAAAGACGAAGTTGAGGTGGATCGAAAACAAGTCGAAGGTCAAGGTGGTTTGACCAGGTAAAGAAAAATTTGAGGTGGATCGACAACAAGTCGAAGTTCGAGGTTAGTCGATTGGGTAAATTCGAAGTAGAATTTGAGGTGGATCGACATGGTAAATACATCGACAACAAGCAAAGAGGTCAATGACAATAGGTCAATAGGTGGGAACGTGTCAACCAACTAAAGACCGAATGAAGGTCGACTAGTAGTCGATGAGTAATACAAATTCGTAGTCGAATGTAACAGAATCCCAATATTCACGGGATTTGTAGCCAACGATCTACATGGATCTGTAACAGTTTTTGGGCGTCATTTATTTAGGTTTTTTCCAACTATAAAGACTATAAAATAGGTGTGTTGTAATTCTGTAAAGGCTAATAAATAATCTTGAATCTTTAGATGATGAATGGCTCATCGCCAAGAGTCTATAATTTAGAGGCTCTTAGTCATGCAGATGTAAGACAATTGGCTACAAGGTTGTTCTTGTGTAAGAAAGAGGGTATGATGTCGATTGTGTCTTAGGTGTGGAACAAGGTTAGACATGTAACCTTGTATTCTGAATGAATAAGACAACAAGGAGAAGAATGCTCAAGGAGTGTTGGTTTTCTTGGTTTGGGTTTCCAGGGTTGTACTGTGTGATTGTTGTGTCATTTAATTTCTTGATTAAACATTTATTCCTCTCTTCTTCTAGGTTTAGTGTGGAAGTGTGTCTCATTTACTAACATGTGGTATGAGATATTATCTTAACAGTATTGGACCTAATCTAAACCCTAGGTAAAGTAAGAGTCGTTATTTAGAAATATTTAAAGAGTGTGGTAAAAATTATGTTAAAGCATGGCGAGCAATTAGAGAATAGAGATCGAAAAATTCAATGGCCAAAATTTTGAGCTTTGGAAGCTTAAAATTGAAGATCTCCTTGTAGATCAACAAAAATGAACAACAATTTGTCCAGGTACCATGTCGACAGGTATGTCTACTGAATAATGGGAGAAACTCGAGAGAAGAGAAAGGAGTATGATTCGACTTTGTCTTTCAATTTCAGTGTTGTTGAATGTTTCAGGTGAATATTCAGACAAGAAATTGTGGAACGAGTTGGGAATATTGTACCAGTCGAAATCCTTGTTAAACAAGTTGCTTCTCAGAAATAAATTTTATCTTTTGAGACTGAGTGATGGAAATTCAGTGAATAAGCATTTAAATGCATTTAATACCATTATAATCCAGTTATCTTATGTGGATATTAAAAACACTGAGGATGAGAAATGCATAACCTTATTATGTTTTTTTCCAGACTCCTCGAATAGCTTAGTCTTGGCTATAGGGAGTAATACAACCACATTAATGCTAGAATACATGGTTGCATATATACTATAAGAATAAATGAGAAGGAATAACATGGAAGGATCGACCAAAGATGTTTTAGTGGTGAGAGGTCGATCGATTAACAAAGATAAAGGAAAATTCTCCGGTAGAAAATCTAAGTCGAAGGGTAGATCTAAATCCCCAGTTTAGTTGACAAGAAGATGTTGGAAAAGCAATAAAGTTGGGAATTAAAAAAAAGGAATGTAAGTTGAGGGAGATGGAAGGAATTAAAATATCCGATGAGAAGAATTCGAATGAGAGAAAGATGACTCCAAATAAGGGAGGCGATGTGTGTTGAAAAGTCAACTAGAAATGCGTGTCTAATTTATTTTTCCCTTAAAAAAATTGGACAATAAATATTAATCTATTATCTCATAATTACTTGAAATAGTTAACTAAAATGGAAAATCAGTTAGCTATAGGAAATTCGAGTTCAAAGGTTGACTGATGGGACATGGAAGTTGAATTAATTGTAAGTAAGTGACCTGAAGTTGTAACAGAGTTATAAGTGTAGTTATGTGAGTTGTGGAGTAGTTTAACTCAATTAAGTGAGTTAAGCTCAGTTGTACTAGTTGTAACTAAACTTACACTAGTGAGAGTTCAGTGAATTAATTATTAATTAATTCAAAATTAGTGAACTCACATGCAACTGAAGATTTACCCCTATTAACTACATGCATGTCAGATCCAGTGGAGACCCAATAGAGATAACATGTGAAAGGGATAGTTTGGCTATCAGTTGTGATTTGAGTGAAGTTCACTCATGAAATCACACACACAGTGTATGTTCCCATGAGCAATGCACAACCTAGGAAAGAGGAATTAGAATTCATTTGTAGGGTTTTCATTGTAGGGATTGCGCATAGGAGGTAGGTTGTCTGGAGGCAAAGAATTGGCACATGTATTTGCTGATTTTTGTATGACAGTGTGAGACGATTATTATTGTAATGAGAGATCTTGGATTAGATTTTTGTATGAGATTGTTTCATGATCCATGATATATACATAATATATGATAGTGGGGTTTTTAGCTTTATTCTTTCCTGGTAAAACATCTATGTTATGTGTGATTGATCTTTCTTCTTGATATTGCAATCGGCGATCGTGTTTTAAACTCCACAAGAATATTAGTAGAAGTGATTTTGTATGTAATAGTGGCATATAATTGTTAGATTAGGAGAATCCAGGAAATACATACTTTGTATTGAAATTTATACATGGTATCAGAGCGTAGAAGATTGGAGAAGCTAAGTTTCTGACTAGATAGAATTCAAATTTATAGAAAGACTTTCTTGGTGCTACAGTTGATTCAAGATCGAAATGGATTTCAATGGCTTGAGGTTAGAGTATGCACTCAAGGGAAGATTGAACTATATTTCTTGGAAGGATAGGATGGAGGCAATACTTGAAGACAATGGCTTGAAGGAATTCATTGACAAAGATGTTCCTAAGCTAGATGCTGCAAATATTGATGCATGGCAAAAGAAAGTGGCAAAGGCAAGGAGGATCTTGTTGGAGGGAGTAAGAGACCAAATTGTCTTGAGACTCCATGGGAAATTCACACCATATGAAATGTGGAATAATTTGACAGATCTATTCCAAACCAACAACGAACATAGGAAATTGGCGCTCAAAGATAAACTTAGGAAGATCAAGATGGAGAAGGGAGATTCCATTCCAATGTTGGGATGAGCTGGGGAGTGTGGTAATAACAGTCATTGATGATGATTTGGTAAGCTTGTCTCTCCTAGGAATTCCCAAGAATTGGCACAATTATCAAGACTCTGTCAATGGAAGGGAAAAATTGCCAGATTGGGAACGACTATGGTCAGATCTAGTGCAGGAGGAGTTCAAGTGGAAAACCGAAGATGGATCTTCATCAAAGCATGATGATGAAGAGGATTGTTCTTTGGTTTCCAAGGTAAGGAGAGGGGAGGGGAATAAATTCCATTCAAAATCCGAGTCTAAAGGAAATAAGATGTATTTGTCCAAAGTGAAGTGTTTTCACTGTCACGAACATGGACATCTCATTATTAATTGTCTACAGAAGAAGAAGAAAATGAAGGTTGTTGGAGCTATAGCTGGTGAGGCCCTTGCCTCGCAATTTGAACTTGACTTCTCCTTGATCGCATGCATGGATTCAAGTGTATTGGGATCGGTGTGGTATTTGGACAGTGACGCTTCCTTCCACATGACGAGAGATAAGGATTTTTTCAGTGACTTGGAGGAGAGAGATTTCAAAATGCATATAGAGATGGGT
Source organism: Picea glauca (assembly GCA_000966675.3). Classification (NCBI taxonomy): domain Eukaryota; kingdom Viridiplantae; phylum Streptophyta; class Pinopsida; order Pinales; family Pinaceae; genus Picea; species Picea glauca. The sequence goes on from JZKD02S1674749.1 coordinate 425,183, forward strand.
GACGATGGACGATACAGTGTGACTAGAATTGGTACCATTACCTTTCAGAGGGATTTAGGTAAACCATTTCAATTGAAAAATGTTATTCATGTTCCAGGTCTGAAGAAAAACCTGGTCTCAGTTGCAATGTTGGAGGGCAGAGGCTATGACGTTGTTTTTAGCGGTAAATTCAAGAAGATAGGGATTCAAGTTAAGAATATCTACAAGCTAGAGGTAGATGGTTGTGCTACCATGATGGGTAAGGAAAAAAAAGTGGTGAGCCGGGATGAGCGAAAATTATGGCACATGCGATTGGGCCATATTCATCATGGAGCCTTGAAGATCATGCGGAAAATATCTACTGGACTTCCAATGGGAACACTTGCTCAGTTAGATCAATGCAAGGGTTGCACCATGGGGAAGTATGTAAATTCCAACTTTCATGAAAATGAGAACCGTGCTTTGGTGATCCTGGAGAGAGTTCACATAGACGTGTGTGGACCATTCTCGGTTGCTTCAATAGAAAAACATAAGTATTATGTTATTTTTTTTTATGAATTTTCTCGTAAATGTTTGATCTTCTTCATGCAGAAGACGGATCAAACATTCTCTAAGTTCTGTAAGTTTAAAGAATTGGTGGAAAAAGATTCAGGGAAGTAAGTGAAGGCTCTTAGGAGCGATAATGGTGGAGAATACATCTCTAATGAATTCAAATACTTCTGCAACAAAAAAGGAATTCGAAGAGAACTCATAGCGGCTCATAACCCAAAGAAAAATGGGGTCGTGGAGAGGAAGAACAAAACGATCATGGGTGCAACACGAGTGATGTTGCATGATCGGGGCCTACCAATGAATTTGTGGGTGGAATCACGCAACACTATGGTTTATGTGAAAAAATGTTGTCCTCATAGAGTACTTGGCATGAGTACACTTGAAGAAGATTTCACTGGTAAGAAGCCTGATGTTTCTCATTTTAAGATTTTTGGCTCATCTGTTTATGTGCATGTGACCAAGGATGCCAGGAAGAAGCTGGAGCCGACTGCTGATTTGGGATACTTATGAGGTACATAGAAACACCCCATAATTATCGTGTGTATTTTCCTAACAGTAAGATAATTGTTATGCGATGGGATATAAAATTCGATGAGGGGAAAGTCATGCGGTTGTCGCTTGAGAGGGAGCTAAACTTGCATGCAGAGGAGGAACTGTCGGTTCCCAAAGATGAGTCTCAAGATGTGGATCAGCCACATGAGGAGGTTCATGGAGTGGAGGAAACTACTCATGCAGAGCCATCCATCAGAAATGGCAGAAAGCACACCACATAAGCTGATAGATTGAGACTAGATGTTGCACAAAATGTAGGAGCCCCTACTTCACAATGCAGACAAAGATAGTCTCCTGATCGGTTTACTGGATACATGGATCTCATGAGAAAATGTATTGTGACTAAACCATATTCCTTTTAGGAAGAAGTGCAGGATCCCACATGGGTAGATTCAATGGTGGAGGAATATGAATCCATTTTCAAAAACAGTGCATGGAAAATTATCTCGAGACTAGTCAAAAAATCAGTGGTAGGTTCGAGATGGATCTACAAGGTAAAGCAGGTTGTTGATGGGAGTGTGGAGAAATACAAGGCTAGGTTTGTGGCCCAGGGATTCTCATAGATCGAGGGGATATATTATGATGAGTCCTTTGCAACTATTGCAAGGTACTCTTCCATAAGATCCATCTTTTCACTCTCAACGCAGATGGGCTGACGCATTCATCAGATGGATGTAAAAACTATGTTTCTCAATTAGATCATTGAGGAAGAAGTGTACATTGACAAGCCATAAGGTTTTGAGACCTTTGATAGGGAGTCACATGTGTGTGGACTCAAGAGAGCGATGTATGGATTGAAGCAAGCACCCCGTGCTTGGTACACTCGGATAGACAACTATTTCACCAAACTGGGCTTCTCCAAAAGTGAAGCAGATGAAAACCTATACCAAATTGTGGTGGAGGGTAAGATTTTAATCATTGTTCTTTATGTTGATGATTTAATACTGACTGGTGATGAGCAACTGATACACTCATGCAAGGAGGACATTGCAAAGGAGTTTGAGATGAAGTATTTGGTCCTTCTTAATTATTTCCTTGGATTGGAAATATGGCAGTGAGATGGTGAACTTTTTGTGTCTCAAGGCAAGTATGCAAGGGAGATACTGGGTAAGTTTCACATGGAGGGATACAAACCCATGGATACTCCTCTTCTAGGAAACTTGAGGAAAGAGGATGCTACTTCTGGAGAGGTAGTGGATGCTATTATCTATCGACAGTTAGTGGGTTCACTAATGTATCTAGTGAACATGAGACCAAACATTTTGTATGCGGTTAACCAACTGAGTCAAGCGATGGTTAAGCCTACCAAGCTCCTTTGGAAGGTGGGTAAGCATTTCTTGAGATACCTGAGGGGCACATCTAAGTATGTCTTAGGGTATAGATAGATGAACGAGGTGAAGTTTCATGGCTTCACGGATGTAGATTGGGCGAGCAACCCAATGGACAAAAAGAGCACATCAGGGGGGATATTTTGTATCGGATCTACAACTGTTTCTTGGTACAATGGGAAATAGAGATCCATGGCACTCAGTTCAGCAGAAGTGGAATACATGGCAGCGAGTCAAGCTACATGTGAGACTATCTGGATGAGAAAGATCTTGGTTGATTTGTTTGGTTCTCATTTAGATCCGATAGTGATTCATTGTGATAATCAGAGTTGCATTAAACTCTCGATTAATTCTGTGTTTCATGATAGATATAAGAATATAGATATTTGGTATCATCATATCATAATTGTGGTCAATGGAAGATCATGTTGCTTCCGTACATTCCTAAAGAAGATCAGGATGCAGACATTCTGACGAAGGCACTCACCAAGAGAAAATTTGAATACCATAAAGACAGGATTGGGGTGAAGAATAATATGTTTCTTCTTGAGAGGGAGTGTTGAAAAGTCAAGAAGAGATGTGTGTCTAATTTATTTTTCCCTTAAATAAATTGGACAATAAATATTAATCTATTCTCTCATAATTACTTGAAATAGTTAACTAAAATGGCAAATCAGTTAGCTATAGGAAACTCGAGTTCAAAGGTTGATTGGTGGGACATGGAAGTCGAATTAGTTGTAACTAAGTGACTTGAAGTTGTAATAGAGTTATAAGTGTATTTATGTGAGTTGTGAAGTAGTTTAACTTAGTTAAGTGAGTTAAGCTCAGTTGTACTAGTTGTAATTGAACTTACACTAGTGATATTTCAATGAATTAATTATTATTTAATTCACAATCAGTGAACTCACATGCAACTGAATATTTACCAATGTTAACTACATGCATGTCAGATCCAGTGGAGACCCAGTTGATATAATAGGTGAAAGGGACAATTTGGCTATTAGTTGTGATTTGAGTGAAGTGCACTCGTGCAACCACACACACAGTGGATGTGCCAATGAGCAATGTGCAGCCTAGGAAAGAATAGTTAGAATTAATTTGTAGGGTTTTCATTACAGGGATTGCGTAGAGGAGGTAGGTTGTCTGGAGGCAGAGAATTGGCACATGTATTTGTTGATTTTTGTATGACAGTGTGAGACGATTGTTATTGTACTGAGATATTTTAGATTAGATTTTTGTATGAGATTGTTTCATGATCCATGATATATACATAATATATGATAGTGGGGTTTTTAGCTTTATGATTTCCTGGTAAAACATCTATGTTATATGTGATTGATCTTTCTTCTTGATATTTCAATTGGCGATTGTGTTTCAAATTCTGCAAGAATATTAGTAGAAGCGATTATGTATTTAACAATGGCATATAATTGTTAGATCAAGAGAATCTAGGTAATACATACTTTGTATTGAAATTTTTACAATGTGTACTTGGCGTCAACCAGTAAACAATAGGATCAATATGTTTGGTTGATCGAATCAAGAGTATCGTATCATATGACACCACATATGTTGTACTATGATGTCACTAATGTCAATGGATTGATGTCAAAGGGTCGATGTCAAGTATTTTCATAGTGATGTGTTTGTATCTTTGATATATTGATTATTGGTTATATGGTCCTTGATGTAGTTGTTGTCAAAGGGTTGATGTCAAGTGGTGTCATAATGATGTGTTGATATTAAAGGGATCTGTATCATTGATGTCATGTCATGGTTGATAAGAAGAACCAAATGGATAAACTCCAAAGTGGTCCCCTTATGGTGAAGTCCCTCACAGGAACACGCTTTTGGATAAAGTTCTTAAAGTGGTCCCCTTATGGTGAAATACCTCACAGGAAGATGCTCTTGGATAAATTTCTCAAATTGATCCCCTTATGGTGAAATCCCTCATGAGAAGATGCTTTGTGAAGTCCAAATGGTTAGGTGGTTGAGTAGTCCAGCAGTGTGGTTAGGGAACCCAAGTTTGATTGAGGAATAAAGTAATGAAAATCAATGAATTTGGAGGAGAAACTATTTCATATGGATAGTATATGTCATTCCATTTCCAGTGATATGTGGAATTTCACATAACTCCTCACGGTTAGAGAGTTATGGCCATGTGAAGTCTGTGAACCTCATGAGTTATCTAGAATCCCGTAGAATGTCAAATAAGTCAAGAAGGATAAATAAGTCAAAATATTCTAGAAGATCCTAGAAGAAGTTGACCATTTAAAGTGGTTAGTCATGTATTAAATGGTTGTAACAAGAAAACAACTAAACAATGGTTAATTATTAATTAATTCATGTTTTGATGATTACATTTGGTCATGACATGGTACATGCTTGAGGCTACATAATCGTGAGGTTTGGCACATGGTATTGTGTAAGGGTTTATGGTATTTGGTTTATGGAGAGTATAGTGTATTGATAGAAGTATCTTGTTGGTTAACTTGGTGATATTGTGCCTATGGTTCAAATTTGACTTGATGATTTATATTTGTGATTAGATCATATTTGAATGATGAGATTGATAAGACAGGTTGAGGTGAGAAGTTGTTGTGACATGTTGTGTTGTGAATAGTTGATGCACTTGTCTTGGTATAGACTATTGGTACAGTTTGACAGATTTATTTCTGTTTACAAGTTGTGTCGTGTACTTGACATTTGGATTCCTCTTCTCAGTTGGTGTTGAGATCTGCAGGTTGGGTATTGCATTGAGAGTTGGTTCTCTATTTGAGTTGGAGCTCATTTCAGTTGGTTGTTGATAAACCCCATGGATTGTAGTATGTAATACAAAAGAAAATTATACATATATATGGTCTTCATTGTGTTCTTTATTGTAATGGTGAATAGTTATTTATTGTTAATATAAGTCATTGATATATGTTTACATGCAAGAAACTCAGTGTGAATAGAAGTAGTGAGTAATGATCTTGTGAATGGTGATGACTAACTAAAGTTTTGTAAGAAGTTGTAAAAAGAGTGTCACATTGATTCA
>JZKD02S1674749.1:430638-452066 GCA_000966675.3 Picea glauca
TGGTCAGTGGTGTCCAACAATTGGTATCAGAGAATACCTTCACTATAATTATTACAAGCTTGAAGGAGATATGTGGACACACAAATGGAAGAACATGCAGATGATACTCCATTCTTTGATGAGACAAATTATTTGGAATGGAGAATAAAGATGAAAGGGTACTTGAAGACAAAAGGAGCGGGTGTTTGGAACACAATTGTTGGTGGATCATTTCCCTCAAAGAATCATTCAAAAGGTGCATCCCAAAAGGAAGCAAAGAAGAACAATGGATTATAACTCAAGACCATTTTAAATGGACTCTCATATTCTATCAAAGAAAGAATAGGACCACATTCCTCCTCCAAGGACCTATGGATGAAGCTAGAGAAGGTGTATCAAGAAAAAATAAAAGACACTGAAGACAATTCCATCAAGGAATATGAAGGTAAAGACTCTCCAAAATCCTCTGATTGCAATAATTCTAAGTGTGATGATGTTGAATGTTTTCCTACAAGTGAAGAAGAAGATATAGAGGTAGTTTGTGTAGAATCAGCTGACAATTATCTTATAGATAAAGAGGAGGTGTTTTTGTTGAAGAATGAAGATAAAGTATTTTATTATTTATAAAAAGTATAACGTGATCATTATGATTTTAAGGATCTTGAAGATTGCATAAATGAAACCCTCGAAAAGTACCAAAGGATTACCATGACACTAATACAAATGATCAAGGAACAAGAAGAAAGTGAAACTAACCAAGGGACCCAATTTGAAGAAAAATAAAAAGAGATAAAGAGACTAAAGAATGAAATAATTAATCAAGTAGAAGAAAAGAATAAGGTAGATGATGAGCTTAGAAAAACCCTTGAATTCAATGTAAATCTAAAGATCCAAATTGAAGAAGCCAAAAGGATAGAGGAAATATTGAAGAATCAAGTAAATGAAAAGGAAGAGTCCTATCATAAGTTCGAAGTTGAAGTTGTTGACCTTAGAAAGAAAGTAGAGAAGTGAAACACTCATATCAAGTTCATGAAAAATTCAATAATATTGGATGAAATCTTAGATAGCCAAATATATCCAAATGATAAATCAGGTCTTGGATACATCAAGGAAGATTCTCACTTTGAAGCTAGCACTTCTAAGAAGCATGATGTAATTCCTTCATTCTAAAAAAGTGGAAGAAAAGATGAAATTCAAGAACCTACATGAATCAAGGAAACCTTCAAAAGACTAGAGAAAAGAAGACATCAATAAACCATATTTACATCCCAAATAAAATTAAGAAGAGAGACACCTTAAAGGTGGACACCAAAGCAAAGGATTGAAAATGTTTTTCATCACCATTGCTTCTCATTTAATGAATATGGTCACAAAGATTTGGATTGCAGACATTATGCAAGGAGAGATGTTGGAATACACCATAATATGCTAAGATGTTGGAGATGTAATCAAGTGGGACACATTGTTTCTCATTGTCACACCATGAGTTGTTACAGTTGTAGTGGGTTTGGCCATAAATTGCAGGATTGCTGGAAATCAAGGAGACAGTGAATGAGGAGTGCTTCTTATAGCATGGAAATAAGAGAAAATTCAACTTGGAAGGAAGAAAATATTGAAAGGATGGAAACTTAGAGTACAAGTATAGAGAAATTAGGACACTCTCATAATTGGATGAAGAAGACTAAATAGACAGACATGAATGAATGAATAACGAATCAACAAAGATTCACTCTTTCTGAAGTATACGTGGGCTCCTATGGAAGAAGTCACAAACACATGCAGGATTACCTATAGAAAGGTCGCATACATAGGCTATATGTTTGTGGAACAAACCACATACCTATGGAAAAATCCTCAAGAAGAGGAGTGTACGGATAAGTTGAATCATGGTTTGATGGTATAACTCTATTTTGTAAGGTCTGACATGGTTTGTTGTATACTTTCATGATTATATACTTGCTTTGGTACATGATGTATGGGATGATATAGTTGAGATGCTTGGTTGATATATTTAGGGTTTAGATACATGGTTGTGGAACTTGGTTCATGGTACAGACATATCATGAGTGATATGACACTTGTTTGAGGCACATGGTTGACATGTTGGTAGAGGCATGTGGTTTGTACACAGTTGGCACATGTTCTTGGAATATGGTTGATACACTCCATTGATGATATCTTATGATATATCGTATGGTATTGATGTATTGGTTGATGTACATGGGTGTTGTGCATGGTTGACACATAGTATGGAAAAGGATGTACATGGTTGATGTTTTGTTCATGATTCTATATTCATTGTTGACATATATTTTTCTTCATGATGCATGGTATGGCACACATTTGATTCACGGACAGGTCCAAGGATCATCATAGGAAGAGAATATCATTCTTGAGAAGTTGATCTATGTTTTGGTTGAGCAGTAGCATTTGCAGTAGAGGCATATTGTAGTGGAAACATATTGTTCATCTTGTAGAGAAGATAGGGGAGACATATACAAAGGGGGATTTATTATTCTTCCCATGATTGGTTGCAACAACATGATTCCAGGAGGAGAGATGGTTGGCAACCATGCCATCAACATTGCATCATAGTGATATCCCTTGTCAAAAGGGGGAGATATTATTCAGAGGAAGCTCAAAGGAATATAGACATGGGGAGCAACCCCAAGTAGAGAAATACCATTTTCCATTTATGTCAAAGGGGGAGAGATAATCACATTGATGTCAAGAGGTGAACTTTGATGAGGAGAGATGATCACAAAGGGAGAATGAGCATTTCCAAGTCAAACTTTTGCTATCAATGATTGGTGTTGACATCAATGTTGGTGTTTCCAGCAATGCCAAAGGGGGAGATTGTTGTACTATGTTGTCATTGATGTCAAAGGATTGATTTCAAAGGCTTGATGTCAAGTATTTTCATTTTGATGTGTATGTATCATTTATATATTGGTTATTGGTTATATGGTCATTGATGTAATTGTTTGCAAAGGGTTGATGTCAAGTGGTGTCATAATGATGTGTTGATATTAAAAGGAGTTGTATCATTGATGCCATTCCATGGTTGATACGAAGAACCAAATGGATAAACTCTAAAGTGGTACCCTTACAGTGAAATCCCTCATGGGAAGACACTCTTGGATAAAATTCTCAAAGTGCTTCCCTCATGGTGAAATCCCTCATGGGAATAGACTTTGTGAAGTCCAAATGGTTAGGTGGTTAAGTAGCCTAACAATGTGGTTATGGAACCCAAGTTTGATTGAGGAATAATGTAATGAAGATCAGTGAATTTGTAGTAGAAACTATTCCATATGGATAGTATATGTCTTGTTGTTTTCGATGATATGTGGAACGTCACATAACTCCTCACGGATAGAGAGTTATGGCCATGTGAAGTTGGAGAACCCTCGTGAGTTATCTAGAATCCCCTAGAAGGTCAAAGAAGTCAAGAAGGTCAAAGAAGTCAAATTATTCTAGAAGCTCGTAGAAGAAGTTGACCAGTCAAAGTGGTTGATCATGGGTTAAGTGGTTGCAACAAGAAAACAATTAAAAATAAATTATTTGCAAGTAGAAGTGGAGAGTTTACTATTTGTGGACAAAGTGGTTAAGTGGACAAAGTGGCTAAGTGGACAAAGTCGATACTTCTAGAGGAAGCTACTTAGAGAGTATGAATAAGAGAGAAAGGGTCTCCCCATTAGAACCCATTAAGAATATTTAATATCTACAAGTGATTGAGGTAACCAAAGGAGATCTAAGGCAAATTTCAAAGGGAAGGTGAAGTAAAGAAAGCCGAAAATTCAAGGGTGGATAAAAATTTTAATGATGCTTTCTAAGGTATGTTATTTACAGGTCATCTCACAATTTTTGCAATAAATTATTTTCTATAATGATCCAGATAGTGAAATCTAGAGGATATTGAGACAAAATATCCAAGTATCTGTGATACAAATTTCATCTTGTGGGTCGTTTTATTTTTGGATTTACACTCTGTGGAAGATAGGGTTTGTGGCTAGTCCTGAAACTATTCTAAAACAAATGTTCCAGGTAAAAACGTCATAAATTATACATAATAGATCAATATTCAGTGAGACCAAATGTGTTGGTTAGAGTACAGTCTTTAGTATGTTGTGTACCATTTTCAGACCCATACAACAAATATTCTGTGCGTGGCATGCTCTACAAGTTCTCTCTCTAGAATAAGCCAGAATTTGGCAAGGTCTGTCATTTTTGCTATAATCCCTTTTCTGGGTAGTGAAACCTTGAAAATTTGTAGAGAAAACACTGAAAATGCTAGTCTCTTGTTGTTGAGGTTAAGGAAGGTTTGCAGGCCTGTGAGCACATACACCAAGTCTATTACAGAGTTACAGGTATGTTTATATTCATGTTTTGATGGTTACATTTTTTCATGACATGGTACATTCTTGAGGCTACATAACAGTGAGGTTTGGCACATGGTCTTGTGTAAGGGTTTATGGTATTTGGTTTATAGAGATTATGGTGTATTTATAGAGGTATCTTGTTGGTTAACTTGGTGATATTGTGAATATGGTTGAGATTTGACTTGATGATTGATATTTGTGAGTAGATCAGATTTGGATGATGAGATTGATGAGATAGGTTGAGGCGATAGGTTGTTGTGACAGGTTGTGTTGTGCATAGTTGATGCACCTATCTTAGTATATACTATTGGTACAATTTGACAGATTGATTGTTTTCTACAAGCGAGTCTTGTACTTGAGGATTAGATTCATCTACTCAGTTGGTATTGAGATATGTAGGTTGGGTCTTGCATTGAGAGTTGGTGCTCTATTTGAGTTGGTTCTCATTTCAGTTGGTGTTGATAAACCCCAAGGATTGTATTTTGTAATGAAAAATAAACATGTACATATATCTAGTGTTGATTGTGTTCTTTATTGTGATGGTGAATAGTTATTTATTGTTAATATATGTGATTGAGATATGTTTACATGCAATAAACTAAGTGTGAATAGAAGTAATGAGTAATGATGTTGTGAATGGTGATGACTAACTAAAGTTTTGTAAGAAGGAGCATCACACTGATTCACCCCCCCTCTCAATGTGTTCGGTGTGTCCAAAAACATAGCGAATGGTTCTATGAATATGAAAAATATGAAGGAGGAGATGTGTTCTTGGGGGAGGACTCGACAACCAAAATTGTTGGATGGGGAAAATTTCGATTGAAACTGCAGGATGGGAGGAGTAGAACCCTTCCAGGTGTGCTACAAATTTTAGGTTTGGAAAGAAACCTAATATATGTCAGTAAGATGAGTGATTCTAGGGTGCATACTCTATTTCAGAAGGATTTATGCAATATGTTCAGAGGTGTGATGGTATTAATCAAAGGATTTTGGATTGGAACCCTATACAAGTTTTTAGGGAGTTTCAACTCGACTGGATGCAACATCATGGTTATTCTTGAAGTTGACTCGACTTGGACTCCACTCGAATTGACATAGTACATGCTTGAGGCCACATAACATTGAGGTTTGGCAGATGGTCATGTGTAAAGAATAATGGTATTTGGTTTATGGAGAGTATGATGTATTGCTAGAGGAACCTTGTTGGTTAACTTGGGGATATTGTGCATATGGTTGAGAGTTGACTTGATGATTTATCTTTGTGAGTAGATCAAATTTGGTTGATGAGATTGATGAGACAGGTTGAGGTGAGAGGTTTTTGTGATAGGTTGTGTTGTGCATAGTTGATGCACTTGTCTTGGTATAGACTATTGGTACAGTTTGAAAGATTGTTTTCTATCTACAAGTTGGGTCTTGTACTTGAGGATTGGATTCCTATTCTCAGTTAGTCCTGAGATCTGTAGGATGGGTCTTGCATCAAGATTTGGTACTCTCTTTAGGTTGGTTCTGATTTCAATTGGTTTTTGATAAACCCCATGGATTGTAGTCCATAATACAAAATAAACGTATACATATATATGGTGTTCATTGTGTTCTTTATTGTAATGGTGAATAGTTATTTATTTTTAATATATGTCATTGAGATATGTTTACATGCAAGAAACTAAGTGTGCATAGAAGTAATGAGTAATGATGTTGTGAATTGTGATGGATAACGAAAGGTTTATAAGAATTTGCAAAAAGAGTTTCACATTGATTCACCCCCCCCTCTTAGTGTGGTTGGTGTGTCCAAAAATTGGTATTAGAGCTAGCCTTCACTATAAGCCTTACAAGCTTGAAGGAGATTTGTGGAAGCCCAAATGGATGAACATGTAGATGAAGTTCCATTCTTTGATGAGACAGATTATTTAGCATGGAGAATAAATATGAAAGGGTACTTGAAGTCAAAAGGAGTAGGTGTTTGGAACACAGTTTTTGGTGGATCGGGTCCCTCAAAGAATCAATAAAAAGGTGCATCCCAAAAGGAAGCAAAGAAGAACAATGTAGTATCACTCAATACCATTTTAAATGGACTCTCATATTCTATCAAAGAAAGCATAGGGTCAAATTCCTCCACCAAGAACCTATGGCTAAAGCTATAGAATGCATATCAAGACAAAAGAAAAGACACTGAAGACAATTCCATCAAGGACTATGAAGGTAAAGAATCTCCAAAATCCTCTGATTGCAATAATTCTAAGTTTGATGATGTTGAATTGTTTCCTACAAATGAAGAAGAAGATTTAGAAGTAGTCTGTGTAGAATCAACTGACAATTATCTTATAGACAAAGAGGAAGAGTTGTTGTTGAAGCATGAAGATAAAGTCTTTTATTGTTTAGAAAAACTAGAACGTGATCATTATGCTTTTAAGGATATTGAAGGTTACATGAAGGAAACCCTAGAAATTTACCAAGGGATTACCATGACACTAAAACAAATGCTCAAGAAACAAGAAGAACATGAAACTAAGAAAGGGACCCAATTAGAAGAAAAAAAAGAATATGTCAAGAGACTAAATAATGAAATAATTATTCAAGAAAAAGAAAAGAAGAAGGTAGAAGATGAGCTTAGAAAAATACTTGAAGTCAATGTCAATCTAAAGACCCAAATTGAAGAAGCCAAAAGGATAGAGGAAATATTGAAGAATCAAGTAAATGAAAAGGAAGAGTCATGCCATAAGTTGGAAGCTGAAGTTATTGATATTAGAAAGAAAGTAGAGAAGTCAATCACTCACATCAAGCCATGAACCGTTCACAATATTGGATGAAATCCTAGATAGAAAAAGATCTCCAAATGATAAATCAAGTCTTGGATACAACAAGGAAGCTGCTCACTTTGAAGCTAGCACTTCTAAGAAGAATGAGGTAAGTCCTTCATTCTCAAAAAGTGGAAGAAAAGATGCAAGTAAAGCACCTACACAAAGCAAGGAAACCTTTAGAAGAATAGAGAAAAGAAGACATCAAGAATCCATATTTACACCCAAAAGAAAATTCAGAAGAGGGACACCTTCAAGGTGGACACCAAAGAAAAGGTATGAAAATGTTTTTCCTGGTCACTACTTCTCATGTAATGAATATGGTCACAAAGATTTGGATTGAAAAAATTATGGAAGGAGAGATGTTTGAAGACATGATAACATGCTAATATGTTGGATATGTAATCAAGTGGGACACGTTGCTCCTCATTGTCACACCATGAGATGTTACAACTATAGTGGGTTTGGCCACAAAGATTAGGATTGTTGGAATTCAAGGAGACAATGAATGAGGAGTGCTTCATATAGCATGGAAAGAAGAGAACATGTAACTTGGAAGGAAGACAATGTTGAAAGGATGGAAGCTTAGAGTACAAGTACAAAGAAATCATGACACTCTCAGAAGTGGATGAAGAAGACTGAACAACCAGACATGAATGAATGAATAAAGAATCAAAAAATCTTCACTCTTTTTGAAGCATATGTGGGCTCATGTGGGAGAAGTTGCGTACATACACCATGTGATCTATAGAAATGTCGCATACATACATTTTCTATTCGTGGAATAGGCCACATACATATGGACAAATACTCAAGAAGAGGAGTGTACATATGAGTTGCAACATGGTTTGATGCTATAACTCTGTTTTACAGGGTATGACATGGTTTGTTGCTAGTTTTCATGATTATATACCTGCTTCGGTACATGATGTTGGGATGATATAGTTGAGATGCTTGGTTGATATATTGATGGTTTAGATACATGGTTGTGAAACTTGGTTCATGGTAGAGGCATATCATGAGTGATATAACACTTATTTGAGGCACATGGTTGGCATGTTGGTATAGGCATATGGTTGGTACATAGTTGACACATGTTCTTGGAATATGGTTGATACACTCCATTGATGATATCTTATGGTATATTGTATGGTATTGATGTACATGGTTTATGTACATGGGTGTTGTGCATGGTTGGCACACAGTATGGCACATGATGTACATGGTTTATGTTTTGATCATGATTCTCTATTCATTGTTAATATATATTTTTCTTACTGATGTATGGTATGGCATGAGTTTGATGCATGGATAGGACCAAGGATCGCCATAGGAAGAGCATATCATTCTTAAGCAGTTGATCTATGTTCTTGTTGAGCAGTAGCATTGTAGCATAAGCATATTGTAGTGGTAGCATATTGTTCATCTTGTAGTGGGAGACATACCCACAGGGGGATTTATTCTTATTCCCATGATTAGTTGCAACAACATGATTATAAGAGGAGAGATGATTGGAAACCATGCCATTAGAATTGCATCAGAGTGATATCCCTTGCCAAAAGGGGGAGATATTATTCATAGTAAGCTCAAAGGAATCCAGATAGGGGGAGCAGTCCCAAGGGGAGTTCAGGCAAGGGGAGCAGCCCCAACAAGATAACTACCATTTTCCATTGAATTCAAAGGGGGAGAGATAGTCGCATTGATGTGGTGAGATGAACTTTGATGTGGAGCGATGATCATAAAGGGATCATGAGCATTTCCATGACCAAGTGTTGCCATCAATGATTGGTGTTGAAATCAATGTTGGTGTTTCCATCAATGCCAAAAGGGGATATTGTTGTGCTATGTATTCATTTATGTCAAAGGGTTGATGTCAAGTGATGTGTTTGTATCATTGATATATTTATTATTGGTTATATGGCCATTGATGTAATTGTTGTCAAAGGGTTGATGTCAAGTGGTGTCATAATGATGTGTTGATATTAAAGGGAGTTGTATAATTGATGTCATAGTTTATAAGAAGAACCAAATGGATAAAATCCAAAGTGGTCCTCTTATGGTGAAATCCCTCACGGGAATATGTTCTTGGATAAAGTTATCAAAGTGGTTCCCTTATGGTGAAATCCCTCATGGGAAGATGCTTTGTGAAGTCCAAATGGTTAGGTGGTTGAGTAGCCAAGAGATGTGGTTATGGAAGACAAGTTTGATTGAGGAATAATGTAATGAAGATCAGTGAATTTGAAAGAGAAACTATTCTAGAGGGATAGTATATGTCATCTTGTTTCCAATGATATGTGGAATGTTACATAACTCCTCACGGTTAGAGAGTTATGTCTATGTGAAGTTGGAGAACACTCATGAGTTATCTAGAAGCCCCTGGAAGGTCAAACAAGTCAAGAAGGTCAAAGAAGTCAAATTATTCTAGAAGCTCCTAGAAGAAGTTGATTAGTCAAAGTGGTTAGGCATGGGTTAAGTGGTTGCAACAAGAAAACAATTAAAAATAAATTAGTTTCAACTCGAAGTGGAGAGTTTACTATTTGTGGACAAAGTGGTTAAGTGGATACTTCTAGAGGAAGCTACTTGGAGAGTACGAATAAGAGATCAAAGGTCGCCCATTAGCACCCATTGAGCATATTGATTATTTACAAGTGACTAAGGTAACCAAAGGAGATCTAAGGCGAATTGCAGAGGGAAGGTGAAGTAAAGAATGTCGAAAATTCAATGGAGGATAAAGTTTTTAATGATGCTTTCTAAGGTATGTTATTTATAGGTCATCTCACCATTTTCGCAATAAATGTTTTTCTAGAATGATTTAGATAGCGAAATATGGAGGTTGTTGAGACAACATATACAAGTAATTGTGATAACAATTTTATCTTTTGGGTTATTTTATTTTGGGATTTACACTCTTTGGAAGACAGGGTTTGTGGCTAGTCCTGAAACAAGTCTAAAACAAATGTTCTAGGTAAAAACGTCATAAATTATACATAACAGATACAAATTCAGTGATACCAAATTCATTGGTTAGAGCACATTCTTTGTTACGTTGTGTACCATTTTCAAATCCATACAACAAATATTCCAAGTGTGGCATGATGTACAAGTTCACTCTCTAGAATAAGCCAGAATTCAACAAGGTCTACCATTTTTGCTATAACTCCTTTTCTGGGAGGTTCTAAGAAGTGAAATCTGGAGGATTGTAGAGAAGACACTAAAGAATATTGTGTATAATTTGCATACCTTTATGCATTACAGGTACATAGTTATTCTTGTTGCAAGTTAGGGTTGTTGACTAATCCAAAATTAGTCATGTGAGACTAAATAAAATTTTGATGAAAATGCTTGTTGAAGTTAAGGAAGGTTTGCAGGTCTATGATCAGATACAACAGGTCTGTTACATATTTACATGTATGTTTAAATTAATGTTTTGACGATTACATTTGGTCATGACATGGTACATGATTGAGGCTACATAACAGTGACATTTGTCACATGGGCTTGTTAAGGGTTTATGGTATTTGGTTTATGGAGAGTATGGTGTATTGCGTGTTGGTTTACTTGGTGATATTGTGTATATGGTTGAGAGTTGACTTGGTGATTTAACTTTGTGATTAGATCAGGTTTGGATGATGAGATTCATGAGATGGGTTGAGGTGGCAGGTTGTTGTGACAGGTTGTGTTTTTCATAGTTGATGCACTTTTCTTGGTATAGATTGTTGGTACAGTTTGAAAGAATTCTTTCTGTCTACAAGATGGATATTGTAGTTAAGAATTGGATTCATCTTCTTAGTTGGTGCTGAGATCTGCAAGTTGGGTCTTGCATTGAGAGTTGGTGCTCTATTAGATTTGGTGCCCATTTTAGTTGGTGCTAATAAAACCCAAGGATTGTAGTCTGTAATACAAAATAAACTTATACATATATCCAATGTTCATTGTGATCTTTATTGTGATGGTAAATAGTTATTTATTGTTAATATATTTCATTGAGATATGTTTACATGCAAGCAACTAAGTGTGAATAGAAGTAATGGGTAAATATGTTGTGAATGGTGATGGATAACTACATTTTTGTAAGAAGAAGTGTCACACTAATTCACTCCCCCCTCTTAGTGTGGTCGGTGTGTACAACAACATAGAGAATGGTTATGTGAATATGAACGAATATACGAAGGAGGATTTATGTTCCTGGGGGATGAGTTGACAACCAGAATTGTTGGACGATGAAAATTTTGACTGAACCAACAATATGGAAGGAGTAGAACCCTTCCAGGTGTGCTACACATTTTGGGTTTGGAAAGTAACCTGATATATGTCAGTAAGAGGAGTGATGTTGGGGTGCATACTCTATTTCTGAAGGATTCATGCAATATGGTCAGAGGTGTGATGGTATTATTAAAAGGAGTTTGGATTGGAATCCTATACAAGTTGTTAGGGAGTGTCAACTGAACTAGATGCTACATCATTTCTACTCCTAAAGTCGACTCAAATTTTACTCCACTCGACTTGACTTGAGCTGAGTCGATTCAAAATGACTCAACAAGTCATTATAAATAAGACCTAACTATGTTATGGCATGAGAGGATGGGACACATTGGAGAAAAATGACTTTGATCTATGCACAATAAAGGTATGGTCAAAGACATTCCTTGGTGTAATTTATAAGTCAACTTTTGTGAACATTATATATATGGAAAACAAAGTCGGGTGAGGTTCCCATCTAGAGCGTCATGGGGAAATGGGATTTTGGAATTTTTTTGTACTGATGTGTTTGGCCCTGTTATAGTGCCTTCACTTGGTGGATATTTGTATTATGTCTCCTTCATAGATGATTTTTCGAGGAAGACATGGATATATTTCCTAAGGAAGAAATCATAGGTTTTCTAGAAATTCAAAGAGTATAAATCTCTGGTAGAAAACCAGACAGATAAGAATATTAAGGTGCTGAGAAATGACAATGGTGGTGAATTCTATGGAAAAGAATTTGATCAGTTCTGCAAGCAATGTGGCATAGCACGCCAAAATAACACGCCATATACCCCATAAAAAAATGGATTTGTCGAGAGAATAAACAAAATGTTGATGGACAAGGCAAGGAGCATGATGAGTGGTGTTGGGATCATGTAAGAAATATGGACGGAGGCAGTTGACACTCCAAAATATCTCTTGAATATGTCTCTTTAGTCGGCACTAGTCGACACAACTCCAAATGAGGTATCGTCAGGTCAAAAGCCTTCGATTTCAAATCTCAAAGTATTTAGTTGTGATGTGTTAGCACTCTGTAAATTTTGTCCGGTTGAACAGAAAAACAATAGAGGTAATTGTTTCAGCCTAATTTAGAGTTGGGCACTAGCATGCTCAACTCAGAGAGGGATCTCTTGTGTCACTAGGTGTTTCTTTGGAAATTAGTGGCTATATTTGTCTTGTTTTGGGGTTTATAAAATTTTTGGAAAGGAAGGGGAGTGACACTTAGGGATATGGAGTCGAAAATAAATAAACAATAGAAGGTCATTGGAACTATCCAGAGGAAAAAGGATAAATGAGGCAATAAATCTGAGTTGTAAATTGAAAATTTGCAAGGTGGAAGAGGAAAAAGGAAAAACAATTAACCACATCAGAGCATTATTTAAATGAATTATGAATTATCTAGGAAGAGAATCATATAGTTTTAAATTGCTTAAGTCGAGAGCATCATCAGATGAATTTCATACCTTTGACTCTCCAATTTAAACAAAAGAAGATGCAAATGGAATTTTAAAGACATAAGAAATACACACTATGAGAGAAAACATAACTCATATCATAGCCATTAGAATCTTTTCATAAAGAGTTCAAAACGCTTCTTCTTTGTATATTCAATTTAACTCCAGGAAATTAGAAAGTCCTCTTGCTATGAGGGCAAGCCCCTCTCCGGTCAGTCCTGTTTTCATTTATCTTTGGAATAATATATATAGGTAGATTACATCCGAGATTCAAAATGAATCAAATTCCCTATAGTTCTAAAAATAGACATCAGTTACAAAAAAAGAGTAAAGTGTAACAATTGTACTCCTATTTTATAGGGAACGTTATAGACAAAACTGACATATTCGAGATTTTTTCTTTGACCTCCACATGTCTATATCATTACAAAATTCTCTGAAACATACTCAATTTAGTCTGAGAACTATTTCAGATTAGTGATTTCTTCCTTTAAAGTGTCAAGCCACACTGGTTGGTTTTCTCCAACGCTCTCAATCATCTCAACTTTAACCTCTATCTTTTGTCTCTTGCTCCTTTTCCTCTTGAAATCTCACGTGTGATGCTCATCGACGTATCCATTGATGATTAAATCCTTCATGATGGGATTTAATCTGACCTATTTGTCTGCTTTCGGCTCTTCTGCAGGCTTTGTATGAAATTTCGTTGCTAATACCTAGACAACCAGCTTCTCTTTCTTCTTCAATGATGAATCTGTCATATTAGTTGAAAATTCTGGTTTGTTGGAGGCCATTGGGTCTGCTTTATCCATTTTTCTCAATTTTGTAGAAAACACAAGATTATCTCCCTTAATTGTACAAAAATTAGGAAGTTGATCTGGTTTGTAATTTCCCTATTCAGGAATGAAGCGTTGATTGCCCAAAACAGAGTAATGTCATCCATATTTTGAGAGACGGTAGTCATAGAGTTCCAATCATGAATTATTGACAAAATTACTTACAGGTACGATGACCTATCACGCTCAACCAATCTATTCTGAATGATGAGCCTTCAAATGGGTTATCTAGAGGCACTCACCTGGCATCGCATGGAAGAAAAGTACTCAAACAAATGGCATGAAATGATTTGACCAATCGTCCCTTTCCCTATGCGATCCCCGGATTTGACATATATCAAATGTTTTTTGACACGTGACATCGGGGTGTACTACGGTTGTTTCAGGCTTACCCGCTTTGCCCCCCAATATGTATCTGGTGGCGCCACATACCTTTGGAACAAAACTGCGGTATTAACTGGTGCGCTACTCCTCCGCCTGATGCGTCCTTAAACTGTTGATTTGGAAATGCTCATGATCACAACCTGTTGGGCCCCATCTGCTTCACCTTTCCACTATATTTATCCTTGTCTTTCGGATGTGGCTTCGTCCGCCAGTCTGACGTTCCTCCATACTGACTTAGCCTCTTGCTAATTTCCAAGGATGGGTCTCCAAAAGAAACTTTTACAGTGATAACATGGTCTCCAACTGGGGATGCTACCCTCCCCACGAGGTAGCAAAGAACAACAGACCCTGTACCTTATCCATTGGGCTTCTCTCATAACATGTGTGTGCCATGCTCTGACCTAGATATTGAATGTTGGATATACTACTAAAATTTAACCGAATACTTTATTTGGGAATCTAACTTGAAAATGCTTGATCATCTAGCTTATTCGCACCTATCTACCCTAACTGCTGAAGTGAAATGCCATTCAGGTGAAATGAAAGTTCCAATGCATCCATGCCAACATTTTATCCAGTGTTTGTTTTCCTTTCACTTGCTTGCTCCAAATCCCTTTTACTGATAGTTCATTCATAAATTCATCCAAAAATCCAAATTTCAAAAAATTAAAAACATTTGTACCATTTACTGTCTCCAACAAAATTTCAAATAGATCCTTTAAAACATGCACAAAACAACAATCATGTTTCACCCCTTCCACTACATTCTTGTTTTCATGTGATTTAAACTATTGATTTCCACTAGGAGGCCAGAAAATCTATTGAGACTGCTGGAAATAACAATCTTTTGAGTCAGACGATAGTTCTAACTGAAATGAAGCTTCTGGTGTAAATAAATCCATATCTAATACCGACATTGATTTGTTGTACTTTTTATTCTTAAGCTCACAACCCATCATCAACTGTAGATTCAAATTGTAAATATTTCCATATAGCATGCCATAGGATCATGAGACACATGTGAGACCACTTCTTTTTTAGTAGTTAAAACATAAGGACAAGCTTCCTTCACAAGTATCTGTTGTTCTTGCTTTATTTCTTCTATTCTGAGAACATTTTCAAATGAAATGGCAGCAATAGGTTTGTCTACTCTTCCATGCATATTAACAAAAGCATTCATACATCCTCGAATATCTTCAAATATGAATACCATATGATATGTATCAATGATATCCTCCTGTTCATCAAACAATTATGATTTGGTTTTATTAACCTTATGGAAATTTTCTTGTGGACTGTCATTTTTACTTTCAAGTAAATGAATGGAAATAAGTTCATGTTCATAATCTTCTTGAAAATGTGACAGGCTAACAACATGAATTATTTCACAGTCTAGAGTTCCCATGGATGTATTTTCAAAACCATGATTTTCAAAAACATCTGCCTCTTTATTATCTTCTTGTATTTTTGATTTAAAAGTGGCATACACTATCTTGTTGCTTTCCTGAAACTCTATGTTAGTTGTTTGTTTATTGCTTGAAGTTTCCATATATGCAGTTTCTGGATCCTCCTCTATGTCTAAGCCATTTAGGAATTGAAAAACCACATCATTCTCATGGGAAGAAAGACAACTTTGAAACCTTTTGCCTTGTTGAATATCTTCATCAAGTTCAGGAGGAGGAAAATGACTTTTAACAACAATTTCCTGATCATCTTCATCTTCATTTTCAAGATGGTAGTTTAGCACAGGTTGGGAATATGAACTGAAAGAACCTTTCATGTGATAAACCGAATGATCATTTAATGCATATGAAGATTGTTGATATTTCTTGCTGACAATTATTTGCTCATGTAAAACCGTTCCATGGTAGTCATACTTTCTTGCTTCTTTTGTTATCTCACGATTTTCTTTAAACAATTCAAAGGAAGAAAAGCATAATGGAAGATGGATTTCAATTGAAAGTCCACTGCACTTTGGATATTCAACATCATATCTGGAAGGTTCCTGATTTGGAACATTATTTACATATTTCTTCGGCTATTTGAAAGAAGAAAAACACAATGGCAAGGTTGTTTCCCCTGATTCAAAATCTTCTTCATTTCCTGCACATTTTTTCATTCCTCTAGGTTGTTGAACATACTTATTTTCAGATTCCTCTCTGAACAATGGTTGTGCTTCCTTTCCAAACTATCTTATCATATTTTCCTTTGTCTCAATGATAATCTTAACATTTTCTTTCAATAATTTAAATGAAGAAAAGCATAAGGGCAAGGAGTTTCTTTCAGCTTCTTTATTACCTTCTTCTCTGTAACTGTGATATGAAAGATGATGGATCTCACTGTACTGTTGAAAAGAAACATTTTTTGATAGAGAACATATAGCTAGTTGTTCTAGGAAGTCAACATCATGATCATCATCATATTCATCATATATACAAAAATCAACAACATCTGTAATGTCATCTAACAAGAAAAAACTTGGAACATCAACCTGCTCTTCAATAAGTTGATTTGCAAATTCATCTTCTTGGTTGTCTACAAATAAATACATAAAACAATATTCTCCCTGCTTATCATGGGATGGATTAGAAGCTAAATTAGCACCTCCTCTTTCAACAAGTGGAATATATTTTTTTTCAAAATCATTGGCATTAAAAACTTCAAGAGAGCGTATGATATTATTAACTCTCTGCTCAAGATTCAAATCAACTTTTTTCTGTTCATATTCATTGTCATGTTATTTAGCATCTAACTTCTCATTTTGAATCTATTTACATGCTTAGGTATTGTGTTGAATATCCTGATTATCATTAAACATTTTTTGTAAGGACTTAGGTCTTCTTTCCATCAGGAGGAAAGACAAATCTGGATGAAGAGTTGTTGTATAATGGATCATGGCAACAACTTCAGTGGGTTGAATTTCTTTGGGAAAGTTGTAATAAATACTGGAAAAATTTCTACTGAAAGTGGAAATAGTCTCATTTATTTTCCCTTTTAAGGTAGAGAATTATGTAAGATGTAAGTCTAGAGATTTATTCTTACCCCAGAACTTCGAAAAAACACTCTTCAATTCTTCCCATCAGCTAATTGTCTCTGGTTGTAAATGTTTAAACCATTCTTTGGTATATCCTTTTAGAGATTGAGAGAAATACCTCATACAAACATCATCATGGTCGATCTCAAACAAATCTATAAAATGATCAAACCTTTGGATGTGTTTTTCAGTTGTGATGGCACCATGTTCCCCATCAAACATAGACATGTACTCATAGTTCTTTGGAGGAAAATCATGAAGGGTGTGAGATAATTTCAATGGTTTGTATTTGTGCTGGATATTGGAGGGGGTTGAACCAAGCACGGGAGATGCAATATCAGCCCTGGTCTCATGAGGTTTATCCACTTGGTTATAGATATCACATGGTTCAGGTGGGAGATTTTGATCAAGGTCGGCAATAAACTGAGGGGACATTTGTATAATATTAAGAGGAGGATATGCAACTTCAAGATTATCATGATCATCGTTTTCATGCAGTAGATGAAGAAAAAATTGTCTAGCATGTTCAGGAAAGGACCAGAAGAAACTTATAACAAATAATAAAATGCCTTGGAAAAATTTCCACTTTAAGTACTTATTTTATTCCATAATTCTTTTTCATACCTCTGTCAGGGGTTTTGTCTTCGGACAGTGGAGTCATCAAGGATGTTTCGCAAGATGGATTCTGCATTGAGAGTGGATTCACCAGTAAAATTTAAATTTTTGGATTCTTCTACCAATGGAATATTTGAATCGCATTTGAAGCTTGAGTGGAGTCGCCAATAAAATATTCAAGCTACTGAGTCTTTGGGTAGTGGAGTCATCATAAAAATTCTGCATTCTAGATTCTTAAAAAAGGAGTTTCTAGGTGAATGATTTACAGCCTTTCTGTGTCTGAATACTCTTCACCATCAATACTCAGATATGAAATTTTTTGTTTCTCACATGGAAGATTTCACCTTCGCTCCATGACAATGACACCATAATGTTAGCACTGTGTAAATTTTGTCTATATGAACACACAAACGATAGAGGTAACTGTTTCAACCTACTTTAGAGTTGGGCACTAACCTTCTCAACTCAGAGAGGGCTCTCTCGTGTCACTAGGTGTTTCTTTGGAAATCAATTGCTAGATTTGGCTTGTTTTGGGGGTTTTTATAAAGTTGTTGGCAAGGAAGGGGAGGGACACTTAAGGCTATGGAGTTGAAAATAAAAAAAACAATAGTGGGCCATTGGAACTATCCAGAGGAAAAAGGCTAAATGAGTCAATGAGTCTCAGTTGTAAATTGAAAATTTGCAGGGTGGAAGAGGAAAAAGGAAAAACAATTAACTGCACCAGAGCATTATTTAAATGAATTTAGAATTAGCTAGGAAGAGAATGACATAGTTTTAAATTTCTCAAGTTGAGAGCATCATCAGATGAATTCTAAACCTTTGAATCTCCAATTTAAACAGAAGAAGATGCAAATGGAATTTTAAAGACACAATAAATACACACTATGAGAGAAAACAAAACTCATATCACAACCATTAGAATCTTTTCATAATGAGTTCAAAACACTTTTGGTTTGTATACTCAATTTAACTCCAGGAAATGACAAAGTCCTCCTGCTACGAGGGAAAAACCCTCTTCGGTTAGACGTCTTTTCATTTATCTTTGGAATAATATATTTAGGTAGATTACATCTGGGATTCAAAACGAATCAAATTCCCTATAGTTCTAAAAATAAACATCAATTACAAAAAAGGAGTAACGTGTAACAACTGTACTCCTATTTTATAGGGAATGTTATAGACAAAACTGACATATTCGAGATTTTCTCTTTGGCTGCAACATGTCTATGTCATTACAAAATTCTCTAAAACATACTCAATTTAGTATGAGAATTATTTCAGATTAGTGATTTATTCCTTTAAAGTGCCAAGCCACGTCGGTTGGTTTTATCCAATGATCTCAATCACCTCATCTTTAACCTTTATCTTCCGTCTCTTTCTCCTTTTCCTCTTGACATCTCGCATTTGATGCTCATCAATGTATCCATTGATGATTAAATCCTTCATGATGGGATTTAATATGACCTCTTTGTCTACTTTCAGCTCTTCTGCAGGATTTGTATGAAATTTCGTTGCTAATACCGAGGGAACCAACTTCTCTTTCTTCTTCAATGATGAATCTGTCATATTAGTTGAAAATTCTGGTTCGTTGGAAGCCACTGGGTCTTCTTTATCCATTTTTCCTAATTTTGCAGAAAACACAAGCTTATCTCCCTTAATTGTACAGAAATTAGGAAGGTTATATGGTTTGTAATTACCCCATTCAGGAATGAAGCATCGATTTCCCAAAATAGAGTAATTTCATCCATATTTTGAGAGACAGTAGTCATAGAGTTCCAATCATGAATTACTGACAAAATTACTTATAGGTACGATGACCTATCACGCTCGACCAATCTATTCTGAATGATGAGCCTTCAAATCGGTTATCTAGGGGCGCTCACCAGGCATTACATGGACGAAAAGTACTCAAACAAGTGGCATGAATTGATTTGACCAACCGTCCCTTCCCCATGCAATCCCTAGATTTGACATATATCAAATGATATTTTGACACGTGACATCGGGGTGTACTGGGGTGGTTTCAGGCTTACCCACTTTTCCCCTCAATATGTATCTGGTGGTTCCATGTACCTTTGCAACAAAACCACGGTATTCTTATTGGCCCGCCTCCAGGATATTAATCGATGCACTACTTCTCCGCCCGATGCATCCTTTGACTGTTGATTTGGAAACTCTCACGATCACAACCTGTCGGGCCCCATCTACTTCACCTTTCTGATATGTTTAGCCCTGTCTGTCGGATGTGGCTTCATCCACCAATCTGATAGTCCCCCATACTGACTTAGCCTCTTTCTATGTTATGAGGTTGGGTATCCAAAAAATTTTTTTACAGTGATAACATGTTGAATTGGTTCATGTTCCCAAGGAAAAGAGGAGTAAGATGGACAAGAAGGCAGTCAAATGTATTTTCATTGGATACAAAGAAGGAATGAAAGGATATAAACTTTGGGATCTTGCATCAAGGAAAAATATGTATAGTCGAGATGTGGTCTTCAGAGAATTCAAAGTTAAGTATGAGCCTGGGGAAAATTTTGAGACTAAGAATAATCCTGAGACAGTGTGGTTTGAACTGAGGAACGAAGAATATGATTCAGATGAGTCGACTGGATCAGAGGAAGAGGTGGAAAAAGTGACCCCGATGGTAAGGAGGTCATAAAGAGTAAGAAAACCAATCGAAAGGTATATTACAATTGACTTATGTTTCACATTCATATTATCTGCCACCGGCGATGAGCCCAAGTTAGTTGGGGAGGCAGTTGACTCAATAGAGGGAAAACTCTAGAAGGACGCCATGGTCGAAGAGATGGAATCCTTGCTGAAGAATGAGACATGGGATTTAGTCATGTTTCCTAGTAGAAGAAATCCTTTCAGTAGAAAATGGGTATTCAAGAAGAATATGAATGCAGTAGTTCATGTCAAGAAATTCAAAGCTCGATTGGTAGCAAAAGGATATTCCCAAATCGAAGGTGTCAACTTCAATGATATTTTTTCCCCTGTTGAAAAATTAACTTCCACTAGAGTACTAATGTCTCTGGCTATAGCATTTGATATGAAAATAGAATAGATGGATTTGAAGACAAAGTTTCTAAATGGGGACTTGGAAGAGGAAATCTACATGAAACAGACTGAAGAATTTGTAGTAAAGTGAAAAAAATATTTGGTGTGTAAACTGAAAAGATCCCTTTATGGTATAAAGCAATCACAATGGATTTGGTACCAAAAGTTAGACACATGCATCATTAGTTTGGGATTTATGAGAAGAAACGTTGATCATTGCATATATTCCAAAGAAGAAGGTGGGCATTTCATATATGTAGCTTTGTATGTTGATGAGATGTTGTTGATTGGAAACAACATGAATGGAATAAATGAGGTGAAGAAGAAACTATCCTCCAAGTTTGACCTGAAGCATCTCAGTGCAAATAAATTCATTCTAGGAATGGATATCAAGAGAGATCGACCAGCTAGAAAGATTTGGTTGAATCAGATGAAGTATATTGAAATAGTTTTAAAATGTTTCAACATGCAGTATTGCAAATCGATGAAGGTGCCAATTCATGTGGGTTCAAGGATAATTGTTGAACAGTTTCTAAAGAAACATAAATAAATAGAGGACATGGCACATGTTCTGTATCCAAGTGTTGTTGGTAGTCTAATGTATGTGATGTTATGCACTCGAAAAAACATTTTCCATCCAATGGGAGTGT
>JZKD02S1674749.1:455475-466740 GCA_000966675.3 Picea glauca
TAACAGAAATGTATCAGAGATGCAACCATAAACATAGATATACAGTAATACATGATTTCTATTAATCAGAGAAATGTACAGAGACTGTAAAAATACAGAGTGAAAGACTCGCTAGCATGGTGGCAGCTTATCTCTGAGAAGAGATGTGACATCTACTCACATTCGCAAGAAGAAGATTACAATGAGGCTCTGAAGGCCCTTTTACAATAAACGAGAATGCCAAAATTCTTAGACATCCAAAAACCTAACCCTAGGAGATGAAGCGCCAAAAGTTATGTGGGCCCCGTTTGGGTAAGTGAGTACATCAACTTCCCGAGGTTGTAACTTTTGCATACGATCTCCGTTTTAGGCGTGTGATAGCTCGTTGGAATGGTATTGTCGAGGAGATTCATTTTGGGGGCTCAATTATTCCTTTGGTTATCATTGAGAACCTCAATCTCGAAAAACCTTCATTTGGACCCTCAAAATGGCCCTGGAAGTTAAAACCTGCTAAAAATAGTAAATTGCCAAAATGGCCAGAAAACTATTTTGAGCCATTTGGAAAAGGTGGGTGGCCACCGATATCCACTTGGATCAGTTTGAGAATAGAGATCGAAAAATTCAATGGACGGAATTTTGAGCTTTAGAAGCTTAAAATTGAAGAACAGGAGAAACTTAAAATAAGAGAAAGGAGTACAATTCGACTTTGTTTAGCAAATTCAGTGTTGTTGAATGTTTCGGGTGAATATTCGGCCAAGAAATTGTGGAATGAGTTGGGAAACTTGTACCAATAGAAATATCTAGTAAACAAGTTGCTTCTTAGAAATACATTGTATCTTCTGAGAATGAGTGATGGAAATTCAGTGACTAAGCATTTAAATGCATTTAATACCATTATAATCCAATTATCTTATGTGGATATTAAAATCACTGAGGAGGAGAAATGTATAAGCCTATTATGTTCTTTTCCAGACTCCTGGGATAGCTTAGTCGTGGCTATAGGGAGTAATACAACCAAATTAGTTCTAGAAGACGTGGTTGCATATATACTATCAGAAGAAATGAGAAGGAAGAACATGGAAAGATCAACAAAATATGAGTTAGTGGTGAGAGGTTGACTGGTTGACATAGATAAAGGAAAATTATCCGATAGAAATTATAATTCAAAGGGTAGATATAAATCCTCGGTTCAGTCAAAAAGAAGATGCTAGAAATGAAGTAAGTTGGGCATTACAAAAAGGACTGCAAGTCAAGGGAGATGGAATTCAGTACAATATCCGATGATAAGAAGTTGACTAAGAGAAAGACGACTCCAGATAAAGGAGGTGATGTGTACCTTGCATCAAATAGTACATAGTAGGATCAAGATGTTTGGTTGATTACTAAAAATAATACTATCATATGACACCACATATTTTGTACTATGTTGGCATTGATGTCAAAGGGTTGATGTCAATTATTGTCATAGTGATGTGTTTGTATCATTGATATATTGATTATTGGTTATATGGTCATTGATGTAATTGTTGTCAGAGGGTTGATGTCAAGTGGTGTCATAATGATGTGTTGATATTAAAGGGATTTGTATCATTGATGTCATGTCAGGGTTTATAGAAAGAACCAAATGGATAAACTCCAAAGTGGTCCCCTTATGGTGAAATCCCTCACAAGAATATGCTTTGTGAAGTCCATATGGTTAGGAGGTTGAGTATCCCAGCAGTGTGGTTAGGGGAACAAAGTTTGATTGAGGAATAATGTAATGAATATCAATGAATTTGTAGGAGAGACTATTCCATATGGATAGTATATGTCATGTCGTTTCAGGTGATATGTGGAACGTCACATAAATCCTCATGGTTAGAGAGTTATGACCATGTGAAGTATGAGGACCTCATGATTTATATAGAATCCCCTAGAAGGTAAAAAAATTCAAATTGTTCTAAAAGATCCTAGAATAAGTTAACCAATCAAAGTGGTTAGTCATGGGTTAAGTGATTGCAACAAGAAAACAATTAAAAATAAATTAGTTGCAACTAGAAGTGGAGAGTTTACTATTTGTGGACAAAGTGGCTAAGTGGACAAATTTGGTTATGTGAACAAAGAGGCTAAGTGGACAAAGTTCTTAAGTGGGAAAAGTGGCTAAGCAGACAAAGTGGCTAAGTGGATACTTCTAGAGGAAGCTACTTGGAGAGTATAAATACGAGAGCAAGGATCTCCCATTAGCACCCATTGATCATATTGAATATATACAAGTGACTAAGGTAACCAAAGGAGATCTAAGGCAAATTTCGGAGGGAAAGTGAAGTAAAGAAGGCTGAAAATTCAAGGGAGGATAAATTTTTTAATAATGCTTTCTAAGGTATGTTATTTACAGGTCATCTCACCATTTTCACAATAATTTTTTTTCTAGAATGACTCAGATAGAAAAATATGGAGAATATTGAGACAACGTATCTAAGTAACTATGATAAAAATTTAATCTTGTGGGTCGTTGTATTTTCAAAGTTACACTCTGTGGAAGATAGGGTTTGTGGCTAGTCCTGAAACTAGTCTAAAATAGGTGTTCCAGGTAAAAACGTCATAACTTCATCATAACAGATAAAAATTTAGTGAGACCAAATGCATTGGTTAGAGTACATTATGTAGTATGTTGTGTACCATTTTTATATCCATAAAGAAAATATTCCAAGTGTGGCATGATCTACATTTTTATAATTCCTTTTTTGGGAGGTTAGAAGTAGTGAAACCCGTAGGATTTGTAGAGAAGACACTGAAGAATATTGTATATGAGTTTTATACATTTATGAATTACAAGTACAGATTTATTCTTGTGGTAAGTTAGGGTTGTTGACTAATCCAAAATTAGTCATGTGAGACTAAAGTAAAGTTTCATGAAAATGCTAGTCTCTTGTTGTTGAAGTTAGGGATGGTTTGCAGGTTTGTGATCACATACACCAGGTCTATTATAGATTTATAGGTATGTTTATATTTATGTTTTGATGGTTGCATTTTTTCATGACATGGTACATGCTTGAGGCTACATAAAAGTGAGGTTTGACACATGGTCTTGTGTAAGGGTTTATGGTATTTGGTTTATGGAGAGTATGGTGTATTGCTAGAGGTATCTTGTTGGTTAACTTGGTGATATTGTGCATATGGTTAAGATTTGACATGATGATTTATCTTTGTGAGTAGATCATATTTGGATGATGAGATTGATGAGATAGGTTGAGGTAAGAGGTTGTTGTGATAGGTTGTGTTGTGCATAGTTGATGCACTTGTCTTGGTATAGACTGTTGGTACAGTTTGATAGATTGCTTTAGTGTCTACAAGATGGGTCTTGTACTTGAGGATTGGATTCCTCTTATTAGTTGGAGTTGATATCTACAGGTTGGGTCTTGCATTGAGGGTTGGTGCTCTCTTTGAGTTGGTGCTTATTTCAGTTGGTTGTTGATAAACCCCAGGGATTCTAGTCCGCAATACAAAATAAAAGTATACATATATATGGTGTTCATTGTGTTCTTTATTGTAATGGTGAATAGTTATTTATTGTTAATATTTGTCATTAAGATATGTTTACATGCAAGAAACTAAGTGTGAATAGAAGTAATGAGTAATGATGTTGTGAATGGTGATGGATAACTAAAGTTTTGTAACAAGTTGTAAAAACAGTGTCACACTGATTCAACCCCCCCTCCCAGTGTGGTCGGTGTGTCCAAAAATTGGTATCAGAGTAGGCCTTCACTATACACCTTACAAGCTTAAAGGAGATCCATGGACACACAGATGGATGAACATGCTGATGAAGTTCCATTCTTTGATGAGACATATTATTCGACATGGAGAATAAATATGAAAGGGTACTTGAAGTCAAAAGGAGTAGGTTTTTGGAACACAGTTGTTGGTGGATCAGTTCCCTCAAAGAATCAGTCAAAAGGAAGCAAAGAAGAAAAATGCAGTAGCACTCAAGGCCATTTTAAATGGACTCTCATATTTTGTCAAAGAAGGCATAGGACCACATTCCTCCATCAAGGACCTATGGTTGAAGATAGGGAAGGTGTATCAAGAAAAAATAAAAGACATTGAAGAAAATTCCATCAAGGACAATGAAGGTAAAGAATCTTGAAAATACTCTAATTCCAATAATTCTAAGTGTGATGATGTTGAATGTTTTCCTGCAAATGAAGAAGAAGATCTAGAAGTAGTTTATGTAGAATCAGCTGACAATTATATTATAAATAAAGAGGAAGCATTGTTTTTTAAGCATGAAGATAAAGTCTTTTATTATTTAGAAAAAGAAGAACGTGATAATTATTATTTTAAGGATATTGAAGATTACATCAAGGAAACCCTACAAAAGTACCAAAGGTTGACCATGACACTAAAACAAATTCTCAATAAACAAGAAGAAATTGAAACTAAGCAAGGGACCCAATTAGAATAAAAAGAAGAAGAGATCGAGAGACTAAAGAATGAAATAATTAGTCAAGCAGAAGAAAACAAGAAGGTAGATGATGAGCTTAACAAAAGTCAATGTTAGTCTAATGACCCAAATTGAAGAAGCCAAAAGGATAGAGTAAATATTGAAGAATAAAGTAAATGAAAAGGAAGAGGCATGCCATAAGTTGGAAGCTGAAGTTGTTGATCTCGGAAAGAAAGTAGAGAAGTCAAACACTAACATCAAGTTCATGAACAATTCAACAATATTGGATGATAAACTAGGTCTCCAAATGATAAATCAGGTCTTGGATACAACAAGGAAGTTTCTCACTTTGAAGCTAGCACTTCTAAGAAGCAGGAGGTAAGTCCTTCATTATCAAAAAGTGGAAGCAAAGATGCAAGTCAAGCACCTACACAAAGCAAGGAAACCTTCATAAGAATAGATAAAAGAAGACATAAAGAAGCCATCTTTACACCCCAAAGAAAATTCATAAGAGAGACACCTTCGAGGTGGACACCAAAGAAAATTCAGAAGAGAGACACCTTTGAGGTGGACACCAAATCAAAGGTATGAAAATTATTTTCATGGTCATTGCTTCTCATGTAATGAATATGGTCACAATGCTTTGGATTATAGAAATTATGCAAGGAGAGATGTTGGAATACACCATAACATGCTAAGATGTTGGAGATGTAATAAAGTGGGACACATTGCTACTCATTGTAACACCATGAGATGCTACAACTGTAGTGGGTTTGGCCACAAAGCTCAGGATTGTTGGAATTCAAGGAGACAATCAATGAGGAGTGCTTCATATAGCATGGAAAGCATAACATGTGTAACTTGGAAGGAAGACAATGTTGAAATTATGGAAGCTCAGAGTACAAGTAAAGAGAAATTAGGACACTCTTAGAAGTGGATGAAGAATATTGAACAACGAGACATGAATGAAAGAATAGATAATCAAGAAAGCTTCACTCTTTTTAAAGCATAGGTGGGCTCCTATGGGAGAAGTCACGTACATATGCAAGGTAACCTATAGAAAGGTCACATACATACATGATTTGTTTATGGAATAGGCCGCATACCTGTGGAAAAATCCTTAATAAGAGGAGTATACAAATGAGTTGCAACTTGGTTTGATGCTATCACTTTGTTTTGCAGGGTCTGACATGGTTTGTTGCAGGTTTTCATGATTATATACCTTTTTTGGTGCATGATGTATGGGATGATATAGTTGAGATGCATGTTTGATATATTGATGGTTTAGATACATGGTTGTGGCACTTGGTTCATGGTAGAGGCATATCATGAGTGATATGACACTTGTTTGAGGCACATGGTTGGCATGTTGGTAGAGGCATATGGTTTGTACACAATTGGCACATGTTCTTGGAATATGGTTGATACACTTCATTGATGATATATTATGGTATATTGTATGGTATTGAGGTACATGGGTGTTGTGCATGGTTGGCACATAGTATGGCACAGGATGTACAGAGTTGATGTTTTTTTCATATTCTTTATTCATTGTTCACATATATTTTACTTCATGATGTATGGTATGACACAAGTTTGATGCACATATAAGTCCAAGGATCATCATAGGAAGAGAATATCATTCTTGTACAGTTTATATATGTTCCGGTTGAGCTATATCATTTGCAACAGAAGAATATTGCAGTGGTAGAATATTGTTCATCTTGCAGAGAAGATAGGGGGAGACATACCCACAGGGGGAGTTATTCTTCTTCCCATGATTGGTTGCAGCAACATTATTCCAGGAGGAGATATGAATGGCAGCCATCCCATCAACATTGCATCAAAGTGATATCCCTTGTCAAAAAGGGGAGAGATTATTCAGAAAAATCTCAAAGGTATCCAGATAGAGGAGCCTCCCCAAGGAGAGTTCAGGCAGGGGGAGAAAAATCAAGGAGAGAACTACCCTTTTTCATTGATTTAAAAGGGGGAGAGATAGTCACATTGATGTGGAGAGATTAACTTTGATGAGGATGGATGATCATAGAGGGAGCATGAACATTTCTATTTCCAAGTGTTTCCATCAATGATTGGTGTTGAGATCAATGTTGGTGTTTCCCTCAATGCCAAAGGGGGATATTGTTGTACTATGTTTTCATTGATGTCAAAGGATTAATTTCAAAGGTTTGATGTCAATTATTGTCATGGTGATGTGTTTATATCATTGATATATTGATTATTGGTTGTATGGTCATTGATGTAATTGTTGTCAAAGGGTTGATGTCAAGTGGTGTCATAATGATGTGTTGATATTAAAGGGAGTTGTATCATTGATGTCATGGCATGGTTGATAGGAAGAACCAAATGGATAAACTCCAAAGTGGTGCCCTTATGGTGAAATCCCTCACAGGAAGATGCTCTTGGACAAAGTTCTCAAAGTGGTCCCCTTATGGTGAAATCCCTCACGAGAATATGCTTTGTGAAGTCCAAATGGTTAGGTCATTGATTAGACCAGCAGTGTGGTTATGGAACCCAAGTTTGATTGAGGAATATGTAATTAAGATCAATGAACTTGTAGGAGAAACTATTCCAGACAGATAGTACATGTCATGTTGTTTCTAATGATATGTGAAATCCCACATAACTCCTCATGTTTAGAGATTTATGGCCATGTGAAGTTGGATAACCCTCATGATTTATATAGAAGACTCTAGGAGGTCAAAGAAGTAAAAAAGTTCAAAGAAGTCAAATTATTCTAGAAGCTCCTAGAAGAAGTTAACAAGTCAAAGTGGTTAGTCATGAGTTTAAGTGGTTGCAACAAGAAAACAATTAAAAATAAATTAGTTGCAACTATAAGTGGAGATTTTACTATTTGTTGACGAATGGCTAAGTGGACAAAGTGGCTAAGTGGACAAAGTGTCTAAGTGGGCAAAGTGGCTAAGTGGACAAAGTGTCTAAGTGGGCAAAGTGGCTAAGTGGACAAAGTGGTTAAGTGGATACTTCTAGAGGAGGTTACTTGAAGAGTATGAATAAGAGAGTAAGGGTCTCCCATTAGCACCCATTGAGCATATTGAATATATACAAGTGACTGAGGTAACCAAAGGATATCTAAGGTGAATTTCAGAGGGAAGGTGAAGTAAATAAGGCCTAAAATTCAAGGGAGGATAAAGTTTTTAATGATACTTTCTGAGGTATGTTATTTATAGGTCATCTCACCATTTTCGTAATAATTATTTTTCTAGTATGATTCAGATAGTGACATAGGGAGGCTATTGAGAAAACATATCCAAGTAACTGTGATATTAATTTCATCTTGTGGGCCATTTTATTTTGGGATTTACACTTTGTGAAATATAGGGTTTGTGGCTAGTCCCGAAACTAGTCTAAAACAGATGTTTCAGGTAAAAACGTCATAAATTCTACATAACATATACAAATTCAGTGAGATAAAATGCATTTTTTAGAGAATAGTCTTTAGTATGTTGTGTACCAATTACATATCCATACCAAAAATATTATGTGTGTGTCATGCTCTACAAGTTCTCTCTCTACAATAATAGAGAATTCGGTAAGGTCTGCCAGTTTTGCTATAACTCCTTTTCTGGGAGGTTCCAAGTAGTGAAACCTAGAGGATTTGTAGATAAGACACTCAGGAATATCATGTGTAATTTTTAGACCTTTATGAAGTACAGGTACATGGTTATTCTTTCTTCAAGTTAGGGTTTTTGACTAATCCAAAATTACTCACGTAAGACTAAAGTAAATTTTGATGAAAATGATAGTCTCTTATTGTCGAAGTTAAGGAAGGTTTGCAGGTATGTGATCACATACACCAGGTCTGTTACAAAGTTACATGTATTTTTATATTCATGTTTTGATGGTTACATTTTGTCATGACATGGTACATGCTTGAGGCTACATAATAGTGAGGTTTGGCACATGGCCTTGTCTAAGAGTTAATGTTATTTGGTTTATGGAGAGTATGGTGTATTGCTAGAGATATCTTGTTGGTCAACTTTGTGATGTTTTGCATAGGTTTGAGAGTTGAATTGATGATTGATCTTTGTGAGTAGATCATATTTGGATGATGACATTGATGAGACAAGTTGAGGTGAGAGGTTTTTTTGATAGGTTGTGTTGTGCATAGTTGATGCACTTGTCTTGGTATAGACTGCTAGTACAGTTTGACATATTGATTTATGTCTACAAATTGGGTCTTCAATTTGAGGATTGGATTCCTCTTCTTAGTTGGTGCTGAGATCTGCAGGTTGGGTCTTGCATTGAGAGTTGGGGATCTCTTTGAGTTAGTGCTCATTTAAGTTGGCATTGATAAACCCCAATGATTGTAGTCTGTAATACAAAAGAAACTTATTCATATATCTAGTGTTCATTGTGTTCATTATTGTGATGGTGAATAGTTCTTTATTGTTAATATATGTCATTGAGATATATTTACATGCAATAAACTAAGTGTGAATAGAAGTAATGAGTAATGATGTCGTGAATGGTGTTGGCTAACTAAATTTTTGTAAGAAGGAGCATCACATTGATTCACCCCCCCTGGTCAGTGTCTAGAACAACATAGAGAATGGTTCTGTGAATATGTGTTCTTGGGGGATGAATCGACAATCATAATTGTCAGACAGGGAGAATTTCGACTAAAACTGCAGGATGGGAGGAGTAGAACCCTTCCAGGTGTTCTACACATTTCAAGTTTGGAAGGAAACCTGATATATGTCAGTAAGATGACTGATTTTGGGGTTAATACTCTCTTTCAAAAGGATTCATGCAAGATGGTCAGAGGTGAGATGGTATTAATGAAAGGAGTTTGAATTGAAACCCTATAAAAGTTTTTAGGGAGTGTCAAATCGACTGGATGCATCATCATTGTTATTCCTGAAGTTGACTCAACTTCGACTCCACTCAACTTGAATTGGGATGAGTCGATTCAAACCAGATTGAAAATTCATCATAAATTCGACTCGACCATGTTATGGCACAAGAGGATGGGACACATTAGAGAAAAATGACTTCGAGCTATGCACAATAAATGTATGCTCAAAGACATTCCTTGGTGTAATTTAGAAGTCAACTTTTGTGAACATTGTAAATATGGAAAACAAAGTCAAGTGAGGTTTCCATCTAGAGAGACAATGGAAAATGAGATTCTAGATTTGGTTCATAGTGATATGTTTTGTCATGTTACAGTGCCCTCACTTGGTGGATATTTGTATTATGTCTCCTTCATCGATGATTTTTCCAAGAAGACATGTATATATTTCCTAAGGAAGAAATCATAGGTTTTTGAGAAATTCAAAGAGTTTAAATCTCTTGTAGAAAACGAGACAGATAAGAATATTAAGGTGTTGAGAACTGAGAATAGTGGTGAATTCTGTGGAAAAACATTTGATCAGTTCTGCAAGCAGTGTGGCATAGCACACCAAAATACCACACCATATACCCCACAACAAAATGGAGTTGTCGAGAGAATAAACAAACATTGATGGACAAGGAAAGGAGCATGATGAGTGGTGTTGGGAACACATAAGAATTTTGGGCAGAGGCAGTTGACACTACAAAATATCTATTGAATATGTATCTTTTATTGGCGCTAGTAGAAACAAATCCAAATGAGGTATGGTCAGGTCAAAATCCTTCGATTTCACATCTCAAAGTATTTAGTTGTGATGAATTTATTCATGTTCCCAAGGAAAATAGGAGTAAGATGGACAAGAAGGCAGTCAAATGTATTTTCATTGGATACAAAGAAGGAATGAAAGAATATAAACTTTGGAATTCTACATCAAGGAAAACTATGTATACTCGAGATGTGTTCTTTAGAGAATTTAGAGGTAATTTTGAGCTTGAGGAAAATTTTGAGACCGAGAATAATCCTAAGACGGTGCGGTTTGAACTGAGGAATGAAGAAGATGATTTAGATGAGTCAACTAGATTATAGGAAGTGGAACAACCAACCCTAATGGTAAGGAGGTCAGAAAGAGTAAGAAATCCAATCGAAAGGTATATTCCACCCGACTTTTGTTCTGCATTCATGTTAACTACCACCAGTGATGAACCCAAGTCGGTCGAGGAGGCAGTTGACTCAGTAGAGGGAAACCTCTGGAAGGACATGATGGTCAAAGAGATGGAATCCTTGCACAAGAATGAGACATGGGATTTATTCAAGTTGCCTAGTGGAAGAAATCTTGTCAGTATCTAATGGATATTCAAGAAGAAGATGAATGCAGTAGGTCGAGTCGTTAAATTCAAAGCTCAACTAGTAGAAAAAGGATATTCCCAAGTTGAAGGAGTCGAATTCGGTGAGATTGTTTCCCCTATATCAAAATTAAATTCCATTAGAGTACTAATGTCTTTGGATACAACATTTGATCTGGAAATAGAATAGATGGATGCGAAGACAACGTTCCTACATGGGGACCTGGAAGAGGATGTTGTTTAAGGTTGGTTGTCATTGATGTCAACCCTTGAAGAAAGCCCCGCA
Organism: Picea glauca; assembly: GCA_000966675.3. Lineage (NCBI taxonomy): Eukaryota > Viridiplantae > Streptophyta > Pinopsida > Pinales > Pinaceae > Picea > Picea glauca. Next base: position 466,380 of record JZKD02S1674749.1, read on the forward strand.
AAAAAAAGGTTTGGGTAATGGACCCATGGTTGTTTGATGTAAATATGGCTCATTATTTTATTTTCATGGTTTATAAGAATTAAGTATGGATGAACTCCAAAGTGGTCCCCTTATGGTGAAATCCCTCACGGGAAGACGCTTTGCGGAGTAAGAGAACCCATGCTTAATTGTGGAATAATGAGATGAAGGAAACCGAATTTGTTAGGTAAATTATCTAACATGGATAGTGATTGTTATTCCATTTATGGTGTTATGTGGAACATGACATAAAACCTCACGGTTAGAGAGTTATGGCCATGAGAAGTTGGAGACCCCAGGTTTGGGTAATGGACCTAAGTTTGCTTGATGGATAATGGTATGA
>JZKD02S1674749.1:474858-497999 GCA_000966675.3 Picea glauca
CTCAGGTTGTAGCCTGAGAAACTAGGGGGTTGGAGCCTCCTTACAGTTGCAGCTGGAAAACAAAGGAAGTTGGTGCTTCCAATGAATGTAATTCTTCAAGACATATAAGAAAAATACTTTCGTGGTTTTCTCCTGATTTGGGTTTCCACGTAAAACACTGGTGTACTGCGTATGTGTATGTTTGTTCATTTGTTCATTTCTTATTTACTCTGCAGTTATTGGATGATATTGCTTCATTGATATAACACTTGGATTATATGGTTAAAAAGTATTAAATTGCTCTATTACTGATTCACCCCCCCTCTCAGTACTCCAACAGAGGAATTCTACAGGAAACAACCTGAAGGATTTGTAGTAAAGTGCAAGACATATTTGATGTGTAAGATGAAAATATCCCTTTATGGTCTACAGAAATCACCTTGGATTTGGTACCAAAATTTCAACGCATACATACTTAGTTTGGGATTTGTGAGAGGCAAAGTTGATCATTGCATATATTCCAAAGAATAAGGTGGGTGTTTCATATATGTAGCTTTGTATGTCGATGACATGTTTCTGATTGGAAACAACATGAACACAATAAAGGACGTGAAGAAGAAACTATCCTCCAAGTTCGACATGAAGGATCTAAGTGCAGCTAACTTCATTCTAGCAATGGATATTAAGAGAGATTGAGCAGCTAGAAATCCCTTGTTAAATCAGATGAAGTATATTGAAATAGTTTTAAAATGTTTCAACATGCAGGATTGCAAACCAATGAAGGTGCCAATTCCTATGGGAGCAAGTCTAATTATTGAACAGTGTCTAAAGACACAGAAAGAAATAAAGGACATGGCACGTTTTCCATATGCAAGTGTTGTTGGTAGTCTAATGTATGTGATGGTATGCACTCAACCAGACATTGCCCATCCAATGGGAGTGTTGAGAAGATACATGTCGACACCTAGGAATGTGCACTCGAAAGTTGTCAAGAAATTATTTAGGTATTTGTGTGGCACAAAAGGTTATGCTATATGCTACCAAGGAAAACTTGGAGGTGACAGTGAATTAAATGTACATGGATTTGTCGATGGCAACTGGGTTGGAGATATGGATCGAAGGAGGTTGACCAGTGGATATGTGTTCAAAATGCTCGGTGGAGAAATCAGTTGGATGAGTAAGCATTAGTCAGTCGTAGCCTTGTCAACAACAAAATCTTAATACATGGAAACCACTCATGGAAGGAAAGAATTAGTATGGTTGCAAAGGTTGTTTTCTGGAATCAAGTTTGAGAAGAAATATATGAAGATAAGTTGCGACAGTCAAAGCTCAATATTTCTTACAAAGAACCCTGCTTATCATTTGAAGAATAAACACATTGATGTACAATACCATTTCATGAGAGACATGGTGGAAAGAAACAAGGTGTTGATGGACAAAGTAGACATGCTGGAAAAAATAGTAGACTCGTTCACCAATTCTGTGAGTGTTGTGAAGTTATCTTGGTGAAGAGAGGAAATGGAATTACTTCCCTGGGTCTGTGAATGAAAGTTTAAAGGTCTCATGGTTTCAACAAAGAAGACAACAAGTGGGAGAATGTTGGGTTGTTATATTATTTACAGTGAAAGTCGATGTGGATCGAATAACATTCTAAGTCGACGGTTGAGGTGGTTTGAACAGGTAAAGACAAAGTCAAGGTGGATTGACAGCAAGTTGAAGGTTGAGATGGTTCGACCGGGTAAAGATGAATTCGAGGTGGATCAACAACAAGTCGAAGTTTCAAGGTTAGTGGAGTGGGTAAAGTCGAAGTTGAAATCAAGGTGGATCGACATGGTAAAGACATCGACAACAAGTCGAAGAATTCAATCAACAAGAGGTCAACAGGTGGGCGTGTGACAACCGACTAAAGATTGAATGAAGCCTGACTGGTAGTCGACAGGTAATACGACTTCGTAGTCGACTGTAACAGAATCCTGAGATTCATGGTCATTTGTAGCCAATGATCTGCATGGATCTGTAACTGTTTTTCTACGCCATTTGTTTCAGGTTTTGCCTACTGTAAAGCCTATAAAAGAGGCATGTTGTAAGGTCATAAAGGCTAATCAATAATCTTGAATCTTTATATGATGAATGGATAATCATCAAGAGTTTGTAATTTAGAGGTTGTTTTTCATGCGGATGTAAGCCAATTGGCTGCAGGGTTGTTCTTACATAAGAAAGAGGGTATGATGTAGATTGTGTCTTAGGTGTGGACCAAGGTTAGACATGTAACCTGTTATTCTAAATGACTAAGAAAAAAAGGAGAATAATGCTTCAGGAAAGTTGGTTTTCCCGGTTTGGGTTTCCAGGGTAAAATATGTGTGTACAGTGTGATTGTTGTGTCATTTACTTTCTTGATTAAATCGTTCTTCCTCTCTTATACTAGGTTTAGCATGGAAGTGTGTCTCATTTCCTAACACAAACTACTAAATATTAGTTTATCCAATGATGTAATGTATTTTGAGTAACGATCAAGGATATCTATTATCTAATAGATCATCATATTTCTTCCAAGTTGTACGCTCATTATCATCCTTATCATACAATACTTCTACCACATATAGGTTAAAGTTTTGTAGGTCTACATAGAATTATATTGTATGAAAGTTTGATTAATAATCTTTTAGCAAATCTGCATTATACGACTTCAATCACTTATTCATACACTAAAAACATAAAAATCGTACAACTTTACATTGCAATCATCTATAAGGATATAATTATTACATCTATATATAATTATTCCCTAAATTAGTTAATAATTATATATTAATAAATTTATAACATGCATAATTCACTTCTATATTTACAAATCTCTCTTTAGATTTTCTTTATAATTATACCACACATGTATAATTAGCATAGATCCATCTTAAACCTAGATTTATCAAATGCCAAAAGGGAACAAATTTCTTAAGACGTACTTATTTTTATTATCTTTTAATATGAAGGAATTAATGTTTTATATGTTTTCATATATATATATATATATATATATATATATATAAGTACGTAGTATATATATGTGTGTAAAATGTAACGGTGTGTGCAATTTCTTTTTTTATTGACCCAACTTTATTTTGATTATTTTGAAAAAAAATTGTAGGAAATCCAAAGATGTTTATTCACATTTGTGAATAGCATTTTTAGTAAACTTATTGACATAGATTAGTGTGCCTCACTGAGGGGATTCGAACCTAGCACTTGTTGGCATGGAAATAGACAAATGCTCAATAACATTGACAACAACCGATAACATCGACAACAAGCGAGAGAGAGACTGGTAATGTCTTGCTAACCCCAATCAACCTACAAGGGGAAAACAAGACATACACAATATTTGAACATCGGTGGAAAGGATAATAACTTCTTCTCTTAATTAACCACCCAAGATAGACTCAGTTTGTTGGAGATGTGTTATATTCTTTTCATGTATATTATGTAATCACGCATAAGGTGTTAACTATATCACATGGGATGTGCACTCATCCACGAGCTTTTGTGCTTTATCTACCCATTGTAATCTAATCCTAATCAAGGCACTAGGGTTGTAATCTAATATGAGTGAGAATATCGGGGTTTTAGATGTTGTGGAATACCAAAATATTTTATTGTGAACGATCAAGTTAATACAATGACGAATATAGAGGTGCAACTCTGAGTTAGGATGATTTTCCCAATTAAGAGCTTCCAAGGTAGATCTCAGCATGTATTGTGTGTGTGTCATTATCGTTATTTATGTTTTTTTAAGAATCTATATGCATTGCCTCACTTTTAAAGGTTTAAAAATTACATTCAATATCAGAATGAGGTTACTGGCTTTAGGGGGACACATTTGTTGCTAGGGTTTAGCTTGTTATTGATAGAGCAAGATTATCTTGGGTTTGTGATAAACCTAGTTTTAGTGGTAGCTCTATAGTCATGGTTCTTGTGTCAAAGATGATGGTGAGTAATTCTAGAATCAATATTTAGAAATTTAACATCAAATCTTTGAGTTATGGAAGCTAAACATGGAGGACCTTCTTGTAGACAAAGAATAGTGGGTTGTTGTGGATCTCATTACGACATCTACAAATACAATGATGGTATATTGGATGAAATTGGATAGTAAGGCAAAGAGTAGAATCCAATTATGTCATTTAGATTCAGTGTTACTGAATGTCTTGGGTGAAGTGACAACCAAGGAATTATGGGATAAGTTAGGGGATTTGTACTAGTTTAAGTTCCTAGCAAACAAAATTTTCCATCGAACGAAGCTATAACTCTTGAGGATGAATGATGATGACTTGGTGATAAAGCATCTTAATGCATTTAACATTGTATTAAGTTATTTGTTGTATATCGATACTAACATTTACGAATAATATAAGTGCATTAATGTATTGTGTTATTTGTTATAATCATGGGATATCCTAGTTGTAGCTATTGGGAGTAATGCAACCACATTGTTTAAAGCTTGGAAATGTGGTTGCATCCCTGTTATTGGAAGAAATGAGGAAAAAAAACATCGATAGTTGGACCAAGGATGTCTTGTTTGTGAAAGGTTTCCTTATAGACAGATATAAAAATAATTCTTGAGGGGGTAGATCTAAATCTAAAGGTAGATATAAATCTCAAGGACAATATGTAAGGAAATGCTAGAAATGCAGTAAAGTTTGGTATTATAAGAAAGATTGTAGATCCAAAAATGTTGAGAAAACCAAGGGATCTTATGATGTTTCTTCCATAGAAAGGAAGGACTCCTCCTTAAAAGGAGGTGATGTGTACTTGGAATCTACAAGTAGACATTCAGATCATGATACATGGTTGATTGACTCATGTGCATCTTTTCACATGGAGTGGTTTTTTTAATATGAAAAGTATAATGGAGGTAATGTCTTCTTTGGAGATGACTCGATAGCCAAAATCACAAGACATGAAAGGGTTGGGTTGTTTCTTAAATATGGAAGAGTTAAATCCCTTCTTGGTGTTCTACATATTCCAAGTTTCAATAGAAACCCGATATATATGACTAAGATGACGAATGCGAGTGTGCAGACTATATTAAAAAATGATACATGCAATATGGTTTGAGGAGCAATGGTGTTGTTGTGGGGAGTTTGAATTGGAACTCAATAAAATCTATTGGGAAGCACTATTATTGATGGGTGTAATAGTAATATTGATCATAAGAATGAAATAGATAGAACTCCTACTCTTTCTATAGAGAAGACAATGCTCTGGCATCAAAGAATGGAACATATTCAAGAGAAGGGTCGTTGTGATTTGCATAGTAAATATGTGGTTGAAGGTATTTCGTATTGTTCTTTAGATTTTGATTTCTATGAACATTGTGTATATGGTATAAATAATTGAATGAGAATCCAATCTGGTTCTATAAGATAAAAATTGATGTTAGATTTAATATGCAGTGATGTGTCTAGACCTATACGTATTCCATCACTAGGAAGATATGTGTATTGTCTCTCATTTGTAGATTTTTTCTCCAGGGAAAATTGGTAGTATCTCCTGCAAAAGAAATATGAGGTTTTCAGTAAATTCAAAGAGTATAAGGTTCTTGTAGAAAAGTAGAAAGATAAGAAAATCAAAGTGTTGAGGATGGCTAATGGTGAGAGTTCTATGGGATATATTTTGAGTAGTTCTATAAAGAGTGCAGAATAACATGAAAAAATACAACCACGTGCACACATCAACAAAATGGTGTTGTAGAAAAGATGAAAATGATGTTGATGGAAAATTTAAGTATTCTTAGTGGTGTAGGCATAAAACATAAATTTTAGGCAAAGGAACTAAGTATCATTTGTTATCTGATCAACCAATTACCTACATCAAAATTGGTTGATAATACTCCTCATGAGGCATGGAGTGGTAATAAACCCTCTCTTGAATATGTCAAATTTTTTCGTTGTGATGCTCATGAGCATGTTCCTAAGGAGAAAAGGAGAAAGATTGATAGCAAAGGAGAAAAATGTATATGTATTGGTTATAAATATGGAGTAAAAGGCTACAAACATTGGAATCTAGCAACTAGGATGTCTATTTTCAGTCATGATGTGATCTTCAAATAGGTTAAAAATATTTCCAAACATGAAGATGAACCAAGAGAAGGAAAACCAATGAAAGTATAGTTTGAGATAGAGAATGGAGAATTTGACTCAATGGATGAAGATGAGTTAAATGAATCAGATGAAGAGAAGAAACCATAGACCTCGGTCTTGAGGAGGTTTGTTTGAGTAAGAAGGAAAAAACAAAGGTAGATTCCACCTTATTTTCATTCTTCCTTTAGTTTATCTTATATTGATGTTGATCGTAGATTCACTGTTAAAGAGGTAGTTGATTCTTAGGAAGATAATCTCCAGAAACAGACCATGGTTGAAGAATGGGTGCCTTGGAAAAAAATGATGCATGAGACTTGGTTAATTTACCTGATAGAAGAAAGAATGTTGGTAGAAAATGGGTGTTCAAGAAGAAGCTCAATGCAAAAGGAAAAGTGGAGAAGTACACGGTTCATCAATTGGAGATTCACTTGGAGAGGAAGAAGATTCAGTTTGTCCATGTGAAGGGTTTTTTGGGCATATCAAGGGGAGAAGGTGGCATGACAATGAAAGGGGAAGGAGGAGAAGTATTGAACCATTGACACAACATTGTCATCCAACACTAGATTGTGAGTTATGGAGAGAGGGTCAAATCAAAGCATAGACACCACACTGGAATGCTTTATGACATAATAAAAATAAAAAATTAATATTGGAAATGATAATGATGCCATGTCACTGTTAATATTTTTTCTCGAGAATACAAGAGTATCCCCTTTATTGTTTAGAATTTAATATATTAAGAAAGGATGCTCGATGGATATATGGATGACCTACACATTGTAAGTGAGCATGGTGTGGACTAACAAGGTTGTTGAATATTTAATGTCTTAATGTGTTTGAGGTTGTGGGACGTGGGTTCAATGAGGCCACTAGTTGCATAGGTTTTTAGTAGTGTCACCAGTGAAGGCCATGATTGCAAGTTACCAATAACTCCAGACCCCAAGCAAGGACACCATTGCCTCTCGACTTCGTATGGTCAAATACCAAAGAAATACTCATTTATATGAATTGTAAGTATCCCTACACCACAATGGAAATGAATATTTTTATATATCTCTCATTGATTACTTGATACTCCCATTCATATCAAGCAAAACATTCTGATAGAAAATTAAAAAACTAAAATAACCCTATGTAAACATCAAATAATATAATATTTCAAACTAATAGAGTGAATAAAAAAAGTGATTACGTGTGGAGACATTTCTGAAGGTTGCATAAGAAAACATAATTCTAGTGATGGAAAAGAAAAATATCCCCTATCGAGTTTGCTTGCATATTTTCACTTCTTTCAATCAATTAAAGCTTGAAGTAAAAACGTTGATACACATAGAAATGACCCATTATCAATGCAATGACTCACATACATGTGCAATAAATCTTGCACAATATGGTAACCAAAAACACTCCACAAGCACAAGCCTTTCAACAGAACAATACCAATGCAAGGCTCATGAGGAATGACACCAATTGATGTAGAACATGTGGATGCTACAATAGGAGACACAATTGGATAATAAGGAATTTGAATGGTGATTTTTTTCAAGGGCCATATTATATTGCAGTGTGGGAAGTGACAACAATAACTACAACTCAAACACCAATAATAAGATTATGAGAGATGCAAGGGTGGATACAAAGGAGAACGAAGAAACCAAAGCCAAAGCAAGAGAAGGGGATGAACATCAACATAAACACAAAGGAGAACAATGAGTAATAGATGTATGGTGCATGGATAAAGGAGGGGTGATTTGTTGATCGATGAATAAAAAGAATGTGAACCATCATATCAACACATACACTCGGTTAAAGAAGAAACACCTTATAATGTAAAAATGTTAGATAAACATAATCATAATGGTAAGGAATGCTCTACCAACTTTATTCTTAAGGTGAAGCTATTATCATTATGGGGTGTAAATACATATATATTGAGAATGTTCTGCCAATGCTCGAAATTTATTGTTAAGGCATGACATGAGACTTTATTATTAAGGAATAAAGGTAACAATTGTTCCATGGCAGCGTAGTCCCTGCCACATTGAATTGGGAATAAATACACAAGGATGGGGAAAAAGTAGCAGAGGCAGATGGAAACTACATCAAAGATGTGGCAAGCAGCATGAAGCACAAGTGCTACACATGTAGTAAATGACACGTGGTCTCTAGAGTCCCATTTATTTTTTGAAACTATATAATCCATTTTGCTATGTTAAAAGTTATATGCATAGCAGGAGAAAAATATATGGATGAGAAAAAGATAATTCAAATTAAATAAACACAATTTCTTGACATTCAACATAGTTGAAGATAAAAAATTATGAGCACATAAATATAAAAGGATATAAAAAATAGTTTTATTTGAAATATATCAAAAAATAATATTGTCTATTACATATTCCTAGAAATTTAAATGCATTTGTCATATAGACTGGGATTGGGGCTCTCGCGGACCATAAGAGAAATATGTATAAGAACTAGGATTTTGGAAAGAAGAATTGGGCAATGATAGAGTGTAATACCTGAAAAGAATAAATTGAAAGGTATCAGTCTTTGGCTAGACATTTCTATTTAAAAAGGTGGAATAACTAGATTGATAAACAAAGCAGGATGTGATCAGTATAGACTTACAGTGATGGTACATATCAACCCCTTTTCTATTTTCTTGTTGATGCCTTTTTATTGTTGTCGTCAACGGCTACTGGAATCATGCCAACCGCTTGTTTCCTTTCGTCGACGACCTACTTCAATTCCCTTTCGACCCATTTTTCAATGTAGCTTCTCAAGGGGCGATGTTGATCTCATTATGTATTTTTATGTTGAAAAATTCCTTTTCTAATTCCCTTGTATCAATAGAAAGATTATGCAGAGCCTGATTAATTTCTTCATTCTGTACTGAATAGTTGACTAACCTGTTGTCCACGTCATCTTCACCATATTCAAGGATGTTGTAAAAAATTTATGAAGACAACGCCTTAAAAATATCAACTTGTTTATCGAAGGCTTGCTTAGTTAAGGGAAAGGAGTTGACGATTAAGTTGGGGTCTTGGACCTCGTTCGTCCTTCCGGCTAAGTCTATTTTGGTTAGCTTTGTGAATAATTTTTCTTTCTTTGATAAGGCTTGTTCACATGATTGGACAATGAGATGTAGGTTCTTCACTTTCTCTTTCCAACATGCATTTAATTGAGTGATCTGGTTTTTGGAGGGGATATCATGTTGTCTTCTTCTCGTTTCTGTCATGTTGTTGACATGGATGCCAAAAGGAAGAACTATGTCTAAATAGAAATGTTCTTCATTTTTTAAATCTGTCTGCAAATGTTCGAGAAAAGTATGTGCCCTCATTCCGAGGGAAGCCATGATTTGTGATGTTTCCCATGCCTCGGCAATAAACTCCATTCTTTTCTTGATATTATTCTCCACATATCCTATACATGATGCGAGGAGGCTGGAGGATCCTTTTAACTTGGCTACAAGGGTGGAAGGCATGGCTATTACTAAAGGAATGGCAAACAATGGCATAGGAATCAAAGATTCTTCCACTTCCTTGACTCGGTCCTTCAATCTAGCATTCTCAGCCTCAATTCCTCCAATGGAATCATCAAGATAATCTCTGGTTTCTCTATGAATTTGAGAGAGTTGGGATGGTTTCATGTTCGCAAGGTTAACCTCTGAACGATATTTTCATTTATTATTTTTTACATCTCTCTTTTCAATAATTTATTTTTTAGACTCGTTGTCAAAAACAATGCTCTAGAACACGAAGGATTCATCTTCATAAAAAAATTCGGTATCAGCTATGTCCATTGGATAACAATGTTGGATCATGTCTCTGGGATGATCAAGGTTGTGGAATATGCTATCCAGATCAGGCTCAAGTTCCATGTTCTCACTCTCCATTTCGGGCTCTTTTGCCTGTCCTACATTTTTTTTCTCTTCTTGTCCACGAGAAACTTGTGAGAACTATCAAATTTAGGGTGAGGAGGGTCGCTATCTCCTCCTCCATTTGAAGAATTCTAAGTTTCTTTCTTGTTGTGGTGGGCCATTGGAGCGATGCTCTGAGATGTCGTACTTTTGGGAGTGTTATCTGTCGATTGAACACTCTTATCATCAGGGCATATTTCGTGTTGCTTGTACAATTCAGTGGTTCTTTGCAGTGTGTCTAGGTCACTGGCATCAGAAGCAGGAGCATTGTCACCAGTGTCTCTGTTTTCGCTTAGGTATTTCTTGAAAAAATAATTTTTGAGGCCAAGTGTTGGTAAATGTTCTAAAAAAAATTATTAGGGTCGAACCCTCTTAGGCTTTCAACATATCTTAGGTTCAATTTTTTGAAATGGTCTATGAATTAATCAATTTTGATGACGTTCCTCAACACGAAGTCCCGGACTTTCCAAGGCAGAGGAATGAACTATTTTTTTCTCTTCTCATGGAATAGATTCAACCAATACTTGTATTGCCTTTCTATTTATGTAACAAACATTATGTCTTTAATGTGACATGGAAGTGTTATTGGATAAATCAATAGGTGCGGACACTAACATATCTCCCTAGATCCACCTGGATCTAGAACAAAACAGGACAGGACATGACTCTTTCCCTAAGTTGTAGTCATTGAATCTACTAATAAGAAGGAATGAGTGACATACCTTTATATCGCTTCCTTGGGTCTCTATTGTTCCCGCTTTGCTCCGGTGCTCTTGTAAAATCAGGTCCAAGAAAACACAAACCAACCAAAGTGAAGATAGCAAAGTATGTTCAATGTCAACCTTATATGCATATGATCAAGGAGTTATACAATAAAATACGAGTGATTTTATGGGAAAGGGACATGTTGTTGTATTATATTAAATGAAAGTAGAGGATACAACCTAATCGCCTTGATGTCACAAACTTCCTTTCAGTGACCCTTGGTTCCAACACACACACTTGCTCTGCACTTGCATGAAGAAGATCCAATACAACTTGATAGACCAAATGGAGTCTTCAAGCTTCTATCCAAACATAGTTCTTCACACAATTCTTTCACCCATTCTTCATTCAATCTTGCTTAACCTTTTCCATGAGAAACCCTTCAATATAGAGGAGAATGAGAGATGGTTAAATGGATGAGGATGATCCCACTAAATCTAAGAAGTCAGTAGGATTCCAACCATGCGAATGCCAACTCATTTTCTAGAAGATTCCCTTCTAGAACCTTCATGACCTCTTCTCTTTTCCAAGATTTGAAACAGGTTCGCACCCTACCTATAGAGCAGACTGCGATCAGTTTGCACCCTGTACCTCTTTTATAAGACCTTATATATACACACATGCACACATACACACACACACACATATATAACAATATTTTTTATTATAAATAAGACTCTTTTATATATACGTAAGTATGAACAGCGGTCGGATGGGCTTGAAAGTAGGGTTGCAAGCAATATAGAGTAGAGGCGAGTGCCCGATGGTCAAATTATATGTCTTTATAATATATATATTAATGTTTTTCTAAACATTTTTTTATTATGAACAAGTGCAAAGATGACGGGGACAGGGAAGAGAAAATAAGGAATGGCCAATTATAAAAAGCAGTCGGACGAGTTTCAAAATAGGGTTACAGGGGATTTTGACGAGAGGTGAGGGCTCGACAGTCAAATTGCATGTCTCGGAAATTTTGACTACAAAAGGCATAAAAGGGAAAAGTGCAGCATGGGGCATTCCAGCAGACAGTTTGTGTATTTGTGGAATTTTGGGTGTTGTTTGAAGGTCATGGAACAATGGAAGGGAAAACTTGATCCCACCTGTCCTGGAACCCACAATAAAAAAACTAGATAAGTATGGAATAGGGAAACCATCGGTCAGACTCGTTTTCGCTAATATATTGAAATTTGTAATAGATATCCCATTAACTAGAAAGATCTTTTCTGCATGTATATTGCGGAATTTTGGGTGATTTTTGCAGGTCGCAGAAAAATGCAAGGGAAATATTGAACCCGCATATCTAGGAACCCGCAGGAGAAAAATTTGGTAAGTATGGAATAGGGAAATGTTTGGTGGAATTCATTTTCGCTAATATATTGATATTTGTAATAGATATCCCATTACCTGGCAGGATATTTTCTGCATGTTTCTGTGCAAGTTGTGTAGGAACAATTATTATGACGGTCTCCTCAAGGCATGGTGAGTTGTTAGAATTAAACCTCAGTTATTGCATACTTGGAAAGAAGTGTGAAGGGCACAAGCACATGAAACAACGATTAGGAATTGGATGTTTCGTGAACCCGCCAACCCTATGATCCTTGAAAAAAATTTGAAGAAATGGCGCAGTATGGAAAGAGGAAGGACGAGCTTCAAAATGGGGTGACAAAAGTTCCACTTGAGACGTGAGGACTTGACGGTCAAATTGTATGTCTCGGAACTTTTGAGTGAAAAATGTGTACCAAGGAAGAGGGAATGATGGGAAAACTGTGTAACATGAAAGAGGGTATGATGTGAGATTCTGGTTGTAAATTTGTATATGGCGAAAGTTGAGGCATTGTTTGCAAGTCATGAAACAATGGAAGTGCAATATAGAGCCCGCCTACCCAGGAATCCATGGTCAGGGAAGTGGCTAGGTATGGAATGGGGAAGCAGTCGATCAGAGTCACGATTTAAAAGCATGGGTGCAAATTTGAACCCGCGAGTCTGCCAACCCACGCAGATAGACAGTTTTGGAAAAACGACTAAGTAACAAGAAAGATAAAGTATAGGGGAAAGAAAAACAGGAATCTGGTTAAGTATAGAAGAGGGAAAAGAAGGGCTAATATATTCACATCTGTAATGGATATCCCATTTCTTGGAAAGATATTTTCTGCATGTGTTTGGAGAAGTATATACTTATTGCATATACATGGAAAGAAGTGAGAAGGTGGCGGGCACATAAATAAGCAACTAGGAATTGGAAATTGTTTGAACCCGCCAGTCTGATGATCCACAAAAGAGATTGCAAGAAATGTCCAAGTGTGGAAATCGATTGGATGGGCTCCAAAATAGGGCGACATGGGTTCCCGAGGAGACGTGAGGCCCCGATGGTCAAATTGTATGTATCGAAACATTTGAGTGCAAACTGTGTAACACGCAAGAGGGGTTGATGTAGGAGTCTAGAAGTCAATTTGTATATCGCGGAAGTCGAGGGTTGTTTGCAAGTCAAGGAACACCGGAAGTGAAGTCCTCTTGTCCAAGAAATCACAAGCGATAAAGTTTGGTAAGTGTGTGTTATAACCCTAAATTACACCATACATGCATACCTGACATTTGGCCCTCTTACTTGCTATTTTTTCCAGGCCATCACTGAGCAACTCTTCTTAAAAACCACATTTTTGAAGATGTACACTCCCTGCACCACTACTTCCCACATACACACGCTTGCTTCACCACTAAATATCGTGTATGTATTCTAGTTGCATCATTACATCATGCGTATACCTGCAAATGTTGCAAAAAATAAAAATTTATAAGGAATTCGTTGAGATTACGGGCTATTGGGTAGTTTTCCAACTGTCCCATCGCCTATAGCCTATCACCCAACTGAATAAACATCCTTTTGTCATATAAAAGGAGGCATTGGGGTCTCATTCCTAAGAGAATAATAATAAAAGTGAAACTCTTCCCATTTCACATCCCCTCTTTGCCCCACAAATTTGCAGCCACCTTGTGAGTGTTGTGCCAGAATTGTCCATTCTTGCCTTTTTCCTCCATTATAAGCCTATGCCATTTCCCTAGAGAGAAGTGTGAGAGGAGAAAGATACGTGGAAGCATAGTTGGAGCTTGGTGAAGAGGAGCCCGAACCAGGTTCAAGGAGCAGTCACCGATCTCATTGTAAGTAAACTTTGTGATATCAATAAAAGGAATACGTTTTCTATCCCACAATATGATGTGTTCAATATTTGTGTTTGATTTATGTTTTATACTGACATATAACCCACTAATTCATATATGAGATACATGTTCATAGTTTCTTGTTTGTCTTTTTGTGAATGCAGGTCATCCTTGGGAGGAAACTTGTAGTTGAGGAGCAATCGAACATGAAAGGATCGACACCAGATGCGGAGTTTAAGGTAAAGTTACCGGATCTTTTTACTTTGTATTTCTTGTATGAATGTGGGGTATATTCGAGGTAGTATAAAGAGTAGGAGACTTTTATATGGTTAGATATTCCTACATGTTGAACCCTAGTGTAGTCAATAGGGGGTTTTTCCCACTATAGCAGAACTGGCGATTGTACTAGAGAAACCTCTAGGGTTTTATGGGACAGTTTATGGGTGTTTTAATTGGTCTGATTACCTTTTTTGAGTTTCTGTAAGTTGCTAAGTATTTAAGGGATTCTAGTCTTCCATACCGGTACTCCCTGCCTTATTAGCTTGATTGTTAGTTTTCTTTTTTGAGAAGTTACAAAGGTGTATGCGGCCTATAGTGGGTCTTCACGCATACATAAGCACCCTACCTTTATAGCCCACGTACATATGAATTTTTCTTAAGTGTCAGTCAAGAATCTTTTTCCTTAAGAAGGGGAAGCCAACCTCTTCCCTTATTGAAGTATGACTTCTCAGGGGTTTCTTGATTTAGTATTGGCCTCTGTAGTTACAGTCTTTATCCTAGGTTTCATGTCAGTTTGCTTTTTCTTTTAAAAGATTGCTTGTGTTTTCTTTGAAAGGTTTTGAGATGAGTTTGTGAATCTTTTCTGATTAGCCTGTTTAGTATTGTTAGTGACTCCCTACGATCCACAGTAGACCAGAAGTCAGATTTTGTTCTTGTCTTGTCTTCACTTTTTCCCTTTTACTTTCTTTAGAAGAAAAGAAAAAGAAGTCATTTCAAGTTTCTTATTTTGAAGCATAAAAATAAAAATAAAAATATTTCAATTCTTTGTTTGGTTAAGTAGTTAGGTTAGTTGTCTTTACTTGTCAGGAAGAAGAGTGTTTTCTTAAGTTCCTTATTGAATTCTTAGAACTTTAAGTAGCTCGTAGCCAAGCGAAATTTAGTTTTGGGTTTTTCTTTTAAAAGATCTTAGAAAAAGTAGTTACGAAAAGTTGGTTAAAGAGTTTAAATTTGTAAATCTTTATTTGTAAAAAAGAAGTAATTTTTCTTCCAGTTTCATTTATAGTTCTTTTCTTTCGTCTCTTAAAATACACCACTAGTTTCATTTTTGTTTCTTTGACTTAAGATAAGCCACTTAAAATTAATTCTTAATTAAAGTCAATTAGGTTTTATGTTTGTAGGGTCCATCAACTAGTATAAGCTAGAGCCTTTACTTAGGTTGGAGAGGAAACTCTTCAAGGCTATAAAAAAAACATATGAGTTTGTGCTAGGGAGTGTAAAAAGTCTAGTAAACATGAAATTCATCTGGGACCCCCCTCTAACACAAGGGATAAACACGAGGTCGCATGCGGAAAGGTAGCGGAGATAACCCCTCCAAATCCAGACCAAGCGTAGTGGGGAACACATATAGAGGACTTGTCTTGGGATTCTTCTGATCGCATTTTCCATGGAGCTTCATGGGTCTCGAATCCATTAGAGGTCCTCAATCATCTTCCAGAACACTTTCTTTTGATACACTCGATAGGTTTCGTTCTTTATACCCTGCTCATTGCGGTCAAACTGACTATCGATTGTACCCACTTGGTGATTGTTCACAAGCTAGAAACCTAGTTGCCTTTATTTTATGGACTTACACATGTTACTGTGGGGGTATACCGTGGTACCTAAGGCATACATCGGACCATGCTTTTTAGAGTATACTCGTAGGGTGCTTCCATGTTCGAGTTGCACTTGCACCAGTAAGTTTCTGTAGTGTTGGCTGGTGTAACTGTTCTTCCAACTAGTTAGTGGTTTGATTGCTTTATCTCATAGGAACTTTCTAGTGTGTGCTTGGTCTTCAAATCCTTACTTTGTTGTTGATATTCTCACACAGTGGAATTTCAAGAGCCCCACCGATCGCGAAGGCTTTTGGGCCTGCCGCTGGTTAATTTGGAGCCACCATCGCCACCATTACGCCGAAGACTTGACCAACAAGGGTCATTTGAGGCAACCAGGACACAAGAAAATATGCTCGAGCCATATCCAAGAGGAGAACACTCATATCCAGAGGAACTTAATATTTTTTATCTTGGAGCAGAAGCTATCGGTCCGTATAACCCTCCTATCATTGACTTGTTGGCTCCCATCGTGGTACAAGTTGTCCCCCCAAGGGTAACGCATCACAAGCATCACATGGTCCTACAAGAAATGATGGAAGAAAATGTTTCTACTTCGTCAGAGAGTCCTCACACTCCCTCTACAGCTTCCACCACTAGGGGCATTCCCCCTCCTAACTCACCTTCATAGGTCTAGACAACTATGGTCTCAACCAACTCTACTTTGGGAAGTGGTCTGATTTCATCTATGGCAGCGATCACTACACCGTTCACACAAAGTCTGATGGGTCATCCGTTTTCATATGGGATGCCCCAATTTGATACGAACTCAGTCCTCACCTACTCCACCATACAGACCATGGGTCTGGGGGAAGGGATCTCAAAATCTCCTCTGCAAGGGTCCATGGAGGGCACCTCAGCCCCCTATAATTCTTTCCCTTACAGCAGAGGTCACATAATTCCTTCGTCCCCCACGCTCGACGATGCTTCTCAACAACCCCTCTAGCCAAACATAAACTAGAGCTTGTTCAGAGCAGGTAGTCAATGACATTCTTCCAAAACCACACCGGTGGGTTCTTTGTCATTCTCTTTGTTTGACGTGTTTGGTAACAACAAATTCTTGTCAATTGTCGTCACAGACGAGGGAAACTCTGGATTTGGATCACAAAATCCTATGCAAGGTACTATTCCTACACAGGGGGAAAACAACTCTCAAGGAACCTGGAATCCGTGGTAGGGATCAATCCCCTTGTTAAGGATGTTGATCGGGGGAAACCCCTTCCATGGTTAATGGAACCCCGGGAAAGGATCAGGTCCTATGCCCATCGAATCGATAGGGGGAAACCCTTTCCAGAACCTTTGGAAGACAATGTCGGGAGTAATCAGTTCCCATCCCTCAACGTCCTACTACGGAATTCATTCGATGATGTCTCAACAAGCGCACTATCTGAATGTTGGCCAAGGCCGTGGTTTTTACTAGAACCCTAATCAACAGCCTAAATTTTCTTGGCAACCTGGTGCCAGCCAAATTCCAGGCTCCTTTCCTCCTGTACATACTCAACATCCTAAGCTACCTTTGCTGGAAACATTGCATTTTCCAGACTTGTCAAGATTGTTAAATGATCCAATCTATCACGATCCGTGTTGGCCTCCTATGCTGACCAAGTTTCCCTCAGACATTCTGAAGTTCAAAGGTAAGCCTAACGAATATCTAAGCGATCATGTCACCACGTTTCACCTATGGTGCTCATCTAAATCATTGAGAGATGACTCCATACAGTTGTGTTTGTTTCAACGCACTCTTATTGGGAGTGTCCTAAAATGGTACATCAAGCTCAACTGCTCAAGATACTCTACTTTTGGCGAATTGGAAATGGTTTTTTTAAACCATTTTCAATTACCTGTGAGATACGATGCTGACACTGAATTGTTGGCCAACTTTGAGAAAACAAAGGCTGACCATATCTCGGATCACATCCGAGAATGGTGATGTAGGAAGAGTTTGATAAAAGTACTAGTTCCACCAGAATTCCTGTTGGAGTGATTCCACCACAGTTATCCAAGGACATTGCAATGTCGAGGGTCTTTTCAGAGGAAGAGGTGATAATGAGAGCTCAACATCTAGAACTGATAGACTCTCAGTCTGGTTTACTTTACGAGGTTTTACCAAATGCACCATGGTCCATTCTTGACAAGACCAAACACAAGTCTGAACCACATGTCGATGTCATCATTGGTTCAGCACAAGCAAAGCCCACTGATCAACTTTTGAATCAATTGCAACAATTGTCGATACAACATACAATGGCCAACCCAACCACTAGTTCGGTTTCTCCCCCTACTCAAATGTTGGGTGTACACATTATGCAATCGATAAACTCAAAATACAACCAGTAGCCTGATGGAAAAACAAGGGTAAGGCGGATAAGAAACCCACCAACAATGATGGTAGGGGAAACACAGAAAAAAAAAAGTCAAAGTATATGTGTAACCTTTGCATGGAATACCACCCAAATCACCTGTGCCCTTGGCTTGTGGAGGCCCAAAATTGACTGGTGCAACATCATCCTATTGTGTTAACAAACCCATTTCCTCATGGGAAAATTTTAACTCAAGCCTCTTCGAGTGCAAATGGGGTCAATTAGGGACCCCCTCTGTCTTCAAGTAATCCTTCCTCCATGAACATGTATATCATGAAAGGTGACACCTACATAGCGAATAGGGCACGCGATTACAGAATGCATGAAGCTTCTGAGAAGGGTAAATAAGTTGTAAACCCATTTGTTCCTCTCCAGATCGAGAAGACGATGGGTGAAACAATAACATGCATCCCGAAAGGGGAATTCAAGAAAGATTCACATAATCCAAATGCAAGGGCTACCCAGAATTACTTTGTGGTGGAGGATTTGTCACAAACCCCTTGCACGATGTCTTCTTTGGAGGTCTTCCAGAGCTTCCTTCATAGAGAAAGGCTCTGGTAGCTTCCTTAGGATCCTTTGAGACCTGTAATCCAGGAATGATCATGCTTGATACGACCAACTTGAAGCCTCATCTCCCATACCATGTTGCATTTTAGATAGTAGTGGATCACCCCACAAAATATTTTACTCGAAACATTTTTCACACGGTGGTTGATGAGGGCGCCTAGACATGCATGATGTCATTGGCCAACCCATTTTGTCTCTGTCGCCTACTCTACTTACCTCTTTCGATGTTCGTTCTTTCAGACCACATCGAATCATCCCTTCTTTCCCCATGCAGTTAGGAGGGAAGACTGTGTGCTTCAAATTTGAATTGGTCGATGCGCCTCTTGACTAAAACCTGTTGTTAAGAAAGAGTTGGACATATTCCATGCATGCAGTGGTTGCCACAATTTTTCGGGTCTTGTTGTTTCCACATGAGGGTCGAATCGTGACCATTGATCAATTGTCCTTCTCCAGGCCTGACCCTTCATCGTGGGCATCCACGGTCCCAATGATTGATAACCTACATCTAGACATCATCAATGTGGGGGTTTGTTTGTGCCCACCTTTGATGGGTCTGTTCGATTACCCACCTCCTTCTAGCAATGTCAATATGATATCGGTTGTCCCTGACCAGCCTAGCGCTAAGATTTTTCAAGTGTCATCATTTCGTACGACTTACTTTACTGATCCATGGAATATTCCTTCCCCATCGGCTTCAATGGAAGGTACAGAGCATCATAGCATGTCCATTCCCTTGTCCACAACAAAAGTTGCGTACTCTGTAGTCCAACAAACTTCAGCCGACCCTAATCTGACTCCCGCACAGAAGTTAGATCCAGTTCTCGAACCTATTCGGGATCAAGATTCCCTTGCCACTACCCATTCTTTATACTTGGTATTTTCCTTTGACACGGTGAATTTAGAGGCATTGACTGGTCTAGACAGACCCTGGGATTATCTCCATCATAGATCTTATTGCCTCCCAGAGTTAAAAAGAATAGAGGCAGGATAATTCGTGTTGACTATGACTAGAGATAGGTCTTGTCCTATTAATCCTCTGGATACGCACGTAGTTTATGCTAAGGGTAATATGGAAACCATCGTTGAAATGATACCTATTGACATCTCTAGAACCCCTAGCATCGTGGAGAATGTCTTCGTTGGAGCGGACTGCTCCCCCAAGGAGATTCAAATCTACACAGAATTATTTAAAGAATTTCATGACATTTTTGCTTGGTCTTATGAGGAAATGCTAGTCATTGATCCAAGAATCATCGAACATGAAATAACAACTTATCCTGACACCAAGTCGGTCTGGAAAAAGCTTCATCTGGTCAATCCTCGGAAAGCAGTAGCTATTAAGGCTGAAGTAGAGAAACTGCTCAAAGCCGGTTTCATCTACCCCATTCAGTTGACTCAATGGGTGTCAAATCTTGTCCTAGTCAATAAAAAGCAGGGAACGATTCGCGTATGTATGGAATTCAGTGATTTGAACAAGGCATGTCCAAAGGATAATTTCCCCAACCCATTCATTGACCAGATTGTTGATGAGTGCAAAGGCTGTGAGGTCTTTTATTTCATTGATGGTTTTTTCAGGATACAATCATATACAGATTAAGGTCGAAGACAATCATAAACCATCTTTTATTTGTCCATGCGGTACATTTTCTTATCGGAAGATGTATTTTGGCCTGAAGAATGCTGGAGCCACTTTTTAGCGGACCATGTCTTTTTCTTTCCATGACCTAAGACATATAGTCGAGGCTTATCTTGGTGATTTAGTGTCATGATCTCGTAAGAGAGATGATCATCCCGTGCACCTCCGACTTATCTTTGAGCAATGTCGCTACTATCAGATTTGCTTGAATCCAAACAAGTGCAGTTTTTTCATGATGTCGGGTCGTCTTTTAGGTTTTATATTTTTGACAACAGGGATCATGGTCGATCCTCTAAAGGTTGAGGTGATAGTTCAATTGTCTTCCCCATGTATAGTCCCTTAGCTTCAAATATTACAGGGTAAAGCGAATTTTATTAGGAGCTTTATCGCAAACTATGCCAAAATCACTAAAGGGTTTATGTGTCTACTGAAGAAGGGGGTCCCTTTCCATTGGGACGAAGACGCTCAATGCTCTTTCGAAGCATTGAAATGCGCCCTCATGTTTTCCCCTCTGCTCCGGCCTCCCAATTATAATAAAGATTTATTATTGTATTTGGCCGCTGCAGAGTCGAACATCAGTATGGTCTTGGTTCAAGACAACAATCTGCTTGAAGAGCATGTGATTTATTACCTGATCTGAGGCCTAGTTGGACCAGAACTCAACTACTCCCACGTTGAGAAGCTAGTGTTGGCAGCAGTGCATGTTTTCCAGCGGTTTCGTCATTATATTTTTCTTCATAAGACCACCCTCACTGTTGTTGTGAATCTGTTTCAATACATGTCGACACGACGTGTAATCGGTGGAAATATTAGTAGATGGATAGTTATCCTCCAGGAATTTGACTTGGATTTTGTTTCTGTGAAGTCTAAGAAGTCATTGGTCTTTGTGGAACTTATCTCGGAACTTTCGGTCAAGTCAGGTGATGTTACACCCGAAGAATCACCGATTAAAGGAGATCTTTTTTTTATTTCATCTTCGGACCCCTGGTATGGAGATATACTAGTCTATCTCTAGACTTTGAAGTGCCCCACCTTTGCTTGTCGTGATGAGCGTCGACGTATACGCTATCATGTGAAAAACTATCTCATTCTCTATGACACTTTGTATCGTCGGGGCGTAGATTGCATCCTCCTATGGTGTCTCACTCATGAAGAAGCAGAACTCGTGCTTAACGAATACCACACTAGAGCATGTGGTGGTCATTTTTCTGGGTTGGAAACAGCCCAAAATATTCTGCAAGAAGGTTATTTTTGGCCGACATTGATCAAAGATTGAATTGAATCTGTCAAGAAGTGCCACTTGTGTCATATCTTCTCTCGAAATATGAGAGCACACCTCGTTCCCATGTTTCCCATTATCACAGTTGATCCATTCACCAAGGGGGGGATTGATTATACTACATGCCACCCAATTTCAGCCAGGGGGCATCGTTATATCATCCTAGCAGTAGACTACTTCACAAAGTGGGTTGAGGCTATGCCAACGTTCAAAGATGCTAGAAAAAAACAACTCTCTTTATTTTTAACCAGATAATAGCAAGGTTTTGGCATCCCGAAAGAGATTGTCAATGACCATGGAAATCACTTTCATAACAAAATCATGTCTGAGTTAACATCAAATATTGGGTTGAGGCAAGAAAACTCATCACCTTACTACCCACAAGTGAATGCTCAGGTGGAAGTTGTGAATAAGTCTCTCAAAACCATTCTATAGCAAACAAACAATCCGGCAAGTCAAATTGGCATTTGATGTTGTACTTGGCATTGTGGGCCTACCAAACGTCTGTGAAGACTGCAACTGATTTTTCACCTTTTCAACTCGTTTACGGGCTGGAAGCAGTCTTTCCAATAGAGTGCCAGATCCTAGCTCTAAAGTTGGTAGTACAGTTATTACCAGACACTTCACCGCTTTAGGAACGCTTATTATATCTCGAGAAGCTCGATGAGCAGTGACTGATGTAGCCT
This sequence comes from Picea glauca, assembly GCA_000966675.3. Taxonomy (NCBI): domain Eukaryota; kingdom Viridiplantae; phylum Streptophyta; class Pinopsida; order Pinales; family Pinaceae; genus Picea; species Picea glauca. Next base: position 497,217 of record JZKD02S1674749.1, read on the forward strand.
TGGCTAACGAGGCTCACAAGAAAAGAGTCAAGTGCCAGTATGATCGGTTCGTTCGTCCTCAGATTTTCTCCAAAGGCGACCTTGTCCTAGTCTATGACCAAGATAAGGATCCCCTGGGGGTAGGCAATTTCAAACCCATGTGGTTCAGATTGTTCATCATGAATGAGGTACTAAAGATGGGCGCTTATTGTCTAGTTTAATTTGAAGGGAAAGCTTTAGCGGAGCCTAGAAATGGGCTCTACCTCAAGAAGTATTACTCGTAGTTGGGTCTCCTTGGGTGACTTCTTGTACATGTGTATAGTTCTTATACATTTAGTTTGTTTTATCTTTTTGTTTTATGGACGTGTCATTATTGATGTCATATTTTTCATTGTGGCAGATGTCAAGTGAATCATAGGTATTTGTTGGGTTTGCGGATGGCGCTAGCTGATACACTCAGAGGCTTGCTTCCGCAGCTTGGGTGATATTCACACCTTAGGGCCAGTTGCTATATTCTGGAGGTATTTGTTTAGGTGATTCCACAAACAATGTCACTGAATACAGCGCAATGATAGAGTTTGTTCATGATGCTTTGTCTCATGGTATCTCTCACCTTTGGGTCTACTTAGATGCACAGTTGGTTGTGTCCCAATTAAATGGGGTTTACCATGTTTATGATCCTACTCTACACCCACAATTCCTTAGGGTACGTCTCTTAGAACGATGATTTGATTACATTACGTATATCCATGTTCCTAGGAGACTAAATCAAATCACAGATACTCTAGCTCATCATGTATTAGA
>JZKD02S1674749.1:498167-508624 GCA_000966675.3 Picea glauca
ATATCAAAAGTCTCAAACTACATAGGTGGGCGGAAGTGCCTCAAAAACTAATATGTCTAGTATACATCGTGGGGCTTATGCCCTCAAAAATATACAAAAAAGTTCCCTCAGCACGTAAGCGGTCCACCCTAAGCTAAGCACGGGGCTTGTTGTCCCTGCCATAGTGAACGACAGCGTTTTCCAAACACCGAAAAAGCTGGACCCAAGTCTGTGGTACCCAAACTACATGAGGTTGCATAGATGGTGGGAGATCCTCGATCTCGACCATGTGCATTGTACGAGTGAGCACGGTGAGGTTTCTCTCCACCCGTCTTTACACTCTCTCAGCCTCTTCGGATGGAGGTCCCCCTGCTTCTGCTATTGGTCCGGCGACCGCTGGTGGTGCTGCCTCTGGTCGAGGACACTACCTGCTCCTCACAAAATCTGTTGGACGCACCGGTCCCACATATGTACATAACAGATACATAGTTCTTAGATACTATGGTACACATAAAAATGATATATATAAAAAGAAAATAAAATTTAAATTTTTTTTAAAAGAAAACGTACCGATCTCTCCTTGCTCTACTCCGGGAGGTAGGGGCATGTCAGGGTCCCTGGAGAAGTTGATCCCGACATAGGGGCAGTATTCTATAGCCGGAATCTTCCTAGACCACTAGTCAAAGAAAGTATCATCAAAGTCCTCAACGGTCCTCCCTCCCCCCTGTCGCAGTAATAATGTCACCCACCTACACATTGTTGGGAAGGAGGCCAAGTGCCCCTATACTGTCTCTCATAGATTGAGACTGGGTACTCTCTCGAAGAAAAAAGAGCATAATATAGTGTCGAACCCAAAGTGTTTGTTGTTCCTCCCACGACACTATGTGAGTTTTCTCTTCATGCACTCTAGCATGGTTGTGCTCCAGTCGAACACTCATGCATTTAAGCATTGTACTGCACAATGTGTGTGTGCCTGGGAGGCCTGATGTAAGGGTGTGGATCCAGTGATCTTCCCAATAAGTAAAACTATCACTTTCAGTGATAGGTTGGTAATTTTATGGATCGGCACCTGAGAACCCACTTTATCTGTGCCATCCTCGCAATGTTTCTTGATCAAGTCGACAATGTTGTGAGGCCCAGTCGGAAAAGCATGAAGGTTCACTGGTTTCACTCTCCTCGAGAGGCCAAACAAAAAATAGATATCCTCAGTCGTTGGAGTCAACGACTACCCCTCGATCATAAATGCCTCAACATCGGGGTGCCAGTAATCCACCAAGGCATTCAGCAGCCTAGGTTGTGCCCTCATGAGTGGACACTGAAATTTTTTTCAAAACCCGCATTGTTTTAATGCGGTGACAGCAACAGGGTCTTCTTCGACCAAAAAATCAATGTCTTTGTCCTCTCTCTCTCTCTCCACTAGACATACATCTAGTCAATGACAAGGTCAAAGGAGAGTTAGATCTTGTATTTTATTTTTCTTTACCTTTTTTAGGGTGTACGTGGGTTGTAGTGAGCACAGTTGTGTATGGATGTGGGCAGAGTATTTTCTTCCTGTGGGCATACGCGAGTTGTCCTTGGACAGCCCACGTACAAGCATGGCCGCATATTTTTAAGAGTGCGCCCCCCAAAAAAACTAAAATTAATGAAAGAAAGAAGTATGGAAATGTAGGAGGAGTTATTTTGTACTTACTTGGTCCGAGCGAAAGTTTGTTTCGTCCTTTGAAGCTCTGGAAATCAACTCTTTTAGAAAAGGGGTATTTTTGGCTTTTTGGTCAATTCTCAATTTGCAATAGTGATAATGAGCTGCCAACTTCTATTTATAGACATTTTTGTCCCTTTTTGTCATTTTTTGGACCCTTTTGTCATTTTTTTTTCTTGAAAGTCATTCAACGTGGTTTTTGAGTTTCTCATTGGATGTTATGATACACTTCGCTTTTGGTTTGGAAAAAAATTTGGGAGATGGGTCACTTTTAAAGATTCTTTGGTAAAAGTTGTTCTTCCAACTTTTTTCATTTAAGTTAGGATTCCACCTCCACTTTTTGCATCTCGTTGTCTTTTCCGCTTTGCCATAGGATCAAACCCACCGAATTGTGACACAAAGCCATCATTGTTGCTTTATAAGTGTCATAAGTTTTTGGTAAATCCTACCTCTACATGGATGCTCTAGGTAGATCCTAGTTGCATTTTTGGTGTCCATGTTGTCCTTAATGACTTTAGGCTCGGGAGTCCTTATTAGTCTTGTCCTGATTACAATATTGAGCCTCATACGTATGATATTCCATCACTCTTGACCTCACCCTCAGGACACCCAGAAAACGAGTCTTCTTTTAATCCCCTTTCAGACTCTTTAAACATGAAAATATTTTCGAGCGATCTTGTTGTCCATCACGCTCGCCAAACTAAAATTTGAACGCAAGTTTGTCCAGCCGTATTTTATCCCTTTTTCGGTATAGATGGTCAATTTTACGAACAAAGGTACGCTCTAGGAACTTCGGTTCGCTACAGAAGTATTCTCAGGTATAAGTTTAACCCTTTTTCGGGCATGAGGGACTAAATTTACGAAAAAGGAACCCCCACGGAATCCATAGTTAAGCTCTTTTCAAACTCCCTAAAATTGAAAACATTTCTTAGTGACCTTGTTCCTTCACACTCATTAAAATGGTCTAGAATAACATCCCCTATGGATTCCATAGTTAAGCTCTTTTTAGACTCCTTAAAATTGAAAAGATTGTCGAGTGACCTTGTTTTTTCACACTCATTTATTGGTTCAGAAAAACATCTACTCACATGAGTTTACCCCTTTTTCTGGACTGTAGATTAAGAAGGAAAAAGGTACACCTCAGGAGATTCATCTCGCCAGGAGAGTTCCCCTAAGTAGATTTAATACTTTTCCAGGCTAAGGAGACTAAATCTAGAAAAAGGCTATGACTCCATAGTTAAGCCCTTTTCAGACTCCTTAAAATTGAAAATATTGTCGAGTGATCTTGTCTATGTCACACTCGTTAAAATGGTTTTGAATAGACGTCTTTTCAATGCTATTTTATCCCTTTTTCGAACCAACTAGAATACCTTCGAAAAAGGTACCCCAATGGAGTCTTCTTTTATGATTTTTCAAACTCTCTAAAAATGAAAAACCCTCAAGATTACCTTCTCTGGGCTCGTGAAAAATACATTAAAGGGGGTTTCATCGTGTCCTGCTAATCGCACTTGCATCTCTGTGTCTTTGTACTAATGTCAGCTCCATGTTTCTCTCAAATGAAACTTTGAAGAATGTCGTATACGCAAGCCTTGTAGCACTTTGCCTCTGCTACCTGACACCTTGATCCATGGAGGAATTTTCCCCAGGTGTCCTTTTCCTACCCTACCTTTAGACAACCAGTTCTTCTATAGTGGGAAAACCCCCCTATGGACTAATCTAGGGTTCAACATGTAGGAATATATAACCGTCTAAAAGTCTCCTACTCTTTAGACTACCCTGAATATACCCCACATTCATACAAGAAATAAAAAGTAAAAATATTTGGTAACTCTACCTTAAACTCTGTGTCCGGTGTCGATCCTTTCGCATTCGATTTCTCCTCTACTACAAGTCTCCTCCCAAGGCTGACCTGCATTCAGAAAAAGACAAACAATATACTACAAACATGTATCTCATATATGAATTATTGGGTTAGATGTCAGTATAAAACATAAATCAAACATAAAGATTGAACACATCATATTGTGGGATAGAAAAAGTATTCATTTTATTGATATCACAAAGTTTACTTACAATGAGATCGGCGACTGCTCCTCGAACCTAGTCTGGGATCCTCTTCACCAAGATCCAACTGTGCTTCCACATATATTTCTCCTCTCACACTTCTCTCACACTTCTCTCTAGGGAAATGGCATAGGCTTATAATGGAGGAATGGCATATCTTTCTCCTCTCACAATTCTTGCACAAAACTCACAAGGTGGTTGCAAATTCATGGGGCAAGGAGGGGATGTGAAATGGGTTGATTTTCACTATTCTTATGCTTCTCTTAGGAATGAGACCCCAAAACCTCCTTTTATATGACAAAAGGATGGTTTTTCGGTTGGTTGATGGGCTATAGGTGGTAGGACTGTTAGAAAACTACCCAATAGCCCGTAATCTCAATGAATTCCTTGCAACTTTTTAATTTTTGCAACAATTGTGGCTATACACGGGCTGTAATGGTGCATCTAGCGTATGTACATGAGTTTTAGTGGTGTATCAAGCATGTGTACGCGGGAAGTAGTGGTGCAGGGCGCATACATCTTCAAAAATGTGGTTTTTAAGAAGAGTTGCTCAGTGATGGCTTGGGAAAAATAGCAAGTAAGAGGGCCAAATGTCAGGTATGCATGTATGGTGCAATTTAGGGTTATAACAATATGGAATTGGAGGCGTGAAAGAGATTCCAATAAATGGTGAAATATGGACAGTGGACGCACGAGCTTCAAAATTGGGTGACAATAGTTCCCCAGGTGACGTGAGCACCCGAAGGTCAAATTGCAAGTCTCAGAACTTTTGAGTCCAAACTGTGTATCACAAAACAGGGTCTGATGTGGGAGTCTGGTAGTAAATTTGTATATCGCGGAGGTCCAGGTGTTGTTTGCAGGTCACAAAACAATGGAATTGCAATATAGATCCCGACTGCCAAAGAATCCATGATCTGAAAGGTGGCTAAGCATGGAATGGGTAGCAGTCGGTCGGAGTCGCGATATAAAAGCACGAGTGCAAATGTGAACCCATGAGTCCACCAACATGTGCATTGAGACATTTTCGGAAAAATGACTAAGTAACCAGAAAGAGAAAGTAGAGGGGAAAAAGAAACAAGAATTTGGTAAGCATAGAAGAGGGAAAATAAGGGCCAATATATTCAAATCTATAATAGATATTCCATTTCCTGGAAAGATATTTTCTGTATGTTTCTGGAGAAGTTGTATACTTATTGCATATACTTGGAAAGAAGTTTGAAGGTGGTGGGCACAGGAAAATCGACTAGAAATTGGAAATTTCCTGAACACGCCAACCCGACGATCCGTGAAAGAGATACCAAGAAATGGTCAAGTGTGGAAAGTGGTCGAATGGGATTCAAAATAGGGTGAAAATGGTTCTCAAGGAGACGTAAGGCCCCAATGGTCAAATTCTATGTATCAAAACATTTTAGTGCAAAATGTGTAACATGGAAGAGGGGATGATGTAAGAGTATAGAAGTAAATTTTCATATCACAGAAGTCGAAGTGTTGTTTGCAGGCCACAGAATAATGGAAGTGCATTTTAGAGAAAGGGGAAGTGCTCGGTCATAATCGCGATATAAAATCATGAATGAAAATGTGAATGTGTGAATCCGCCAACCTGCGCAGCAAGACATTTTCAAAAAAATGACTAAGTAACCAGAAAGAGAAACTACAGGGGATAAAAGAGTGGGAAAATAGAGAGGCGGAGGGAAATTTTTGTAAGCGGGAATTGGTTTCAAATAAGCCCCATTGTTGCAAAACCATCATTTTCTAGTCCAATATTTTATCCACTTATTCGTTTTCTATTGTGCGTGTACCATTAAAAAGGGTGTGAGAAAATGCTTTGTTGAATATTAGTTTTTATTGCAACTTGTGGGAGTAATTGTGTTCTTGATACATTCTTCCATGACTTCAACATGTTAACTTAAGTATTAAACTTATTGCATGATGGGTTGTTAGCATTAAAGATTCATAATTGCATGTCTAGAAACAACAATGACGATCTTGAATTTTAATATTCTAGTTGATTTCATCGTTCCATTTGACTACGACCACCATAAATCTTTTTTTTTATTCACGAACAAGAAATTTGGTAATTTCATTAATAAAGTAAAAAATTCTCAACGAGAGGCCAGGGGATGGACAACTAATAAAATGTTCCCTTTCAGAATAAAGGAATCAAGGAAGCGAAAGGGAAATAAGAAATCATTTGCTTAGCAAGGCTGAGATGAAAACGAAATTTCTATGGCGAGGCCCAGACTATCGCATTTTGATTTGGTCTTCCTGTGTTTTATCTTCATTACAAATAGAATTTAATGTTGGTTTGAAACTGTATGAAATTCATTTTTGTTTCCATAAAATCCTGATGGGATCGACACAATGCATTGTCATATAATTGTTAAATGCTCAATATTAGATCAAATTACTTGATCCAATATAATATTGAAGAACTACGAGACTATCGAACCAGGCCAATGAGAAGAGGTGTTAAATTCAACAAAGAAGAAGAAACCAAGACTCCAAGGAAAAAATTTTAATAGTAAATCCATTAAAAAAAAAAGAATATTGGGCAGTGTATATTTATCCATATAAATTGGACCGAGGTATTTGCACCAAAACATTGAACGTATTTTCCATAAACACAGGCACAGGACCTGCAACATGCAGGAGCCATCAAGATGTTCTTCAACATGCATACAGAACTGATTACCATGCTTTTTTTTTAGCAAATCCTTGTAGTCTTCTCCTCGGGAGGTCAATGTTCGTTGCCCCAATCTCAATATCTTGTGGAAGCCCTGAGGCCACAAAGAAACAAGAGAGTGGATCCGAAGTGGAATAAATCCTTGGCTTGAAGCAAATGAACAACACTCCTACTCCTGACATTGGCATCGCTCCAACATTTCACACCAGCAAGAAAGCAAGGCATAATTTTTCAAACGCGGGAGGACATAAGAACCCATCTTTGCGGTAAAATTGATAGTTCTCACAAGCTTCCCATGAGGAAGAAGATGAAAAATGTTGTAGGGAAAACGAAAGAGCCCGAAACTGAAAGTTAGGACACACCAAGAAACCACCTCCTCACAGTCAAAGACTTCAGGGACATAGGTTGCATGAGCAATTCCAGAGGCTCAAATTAGTCCATTCTGGGTGGAAGGATATGAGAGTAGGAATATGCCTTGCAACAGTGAGATTTTTGTTCCTCATCCCCTAAGATGTTAATTGTATATCCAGAGAACATGAGAGTGGTACCGCAATTGAATAATTTTTTGGCTTGAAATATATCTCTGGGAGCATTAATAGACCATTTCCTTACAGTGAAAGACTTCCACCCAAAACGAACTAGTTTGGACCTATGGAATTCCTACTTTCAAGTTGCAAAGAGGCTATTGCGTTCAGCGTCAATTTCTTTTTTGAAACCCATTATTTTGGTCTTGTCAGGGCCGCCATCATCAAGCTGGGAAGTGCCCCCCATTATGGTTGATTTCAATTTGGACGCAGGGGTGGGAACAACATCTGCATTGACATCATCCATTGTTGTATCATCGTCCATCAGATTATCTTCTCCTGGCTCGAAATCGATCACATCAACCTCTGCGTCAGCCATCAATGCAAGTGGGCAAGTTGTCTGAGAAGGCGGGGTTGCCTTGGAATTCTTTGGCTTGAAATATATATCTCGATGCACCAAGGGACCATCTCCTTTTTTTCTACTGGGTGGAGGGAGATGATTAGTAAGAATATTCCCTGGAATACTGGAACCTCTGGTCATCATGCCCAAAGGTGTTCACTGTATCTGGATATAATTTTTGTGGAACTGCTGCCATAAGTTAACGAGAATTTTTGTTTGCTCGAGATGATGTTTGAAATGAAAATTTGGAAGGGATAACATAACCCTCCACAAATCTTGTTTTAATGTGTATTGATGGAAGATCTCCTCGAGCCTTTCACTGATCAATGACAATCTCCACAGTTTGTGTGTAATGAGTTGTTACCATTAAAGATTACTAATTGCATATTTAGAAAAAAGTGCGAAGTTGGTGGTGACGGTGAAGAGCGATTAAGGATTAGAGATTTCGTAAAGGCACCAATCGAATGACGCATGAAAGGGATTGCATCATGCTTGAAATTAATACTTGGAAAGGATAACACTCTTCTCCACAAATCTTGGTTTAATTTGTATTAATGACAAATATTATTTGGCCTTTCAGACATTAATGACAATCTTAATGGTTCATGCACGATGAGTTATTAGCATTAAATATTAATAATTGCATATCTAGAAATAAGTGAAAAGGTGGTGGGGATGGCGAAGAGAGATTAAGGATTGTACATTTCTTCCACCTGCCAAACCATGAAAGAGATTCCAAGAAATGGCCAAGTATGGAAAGCGGTCAGGTGGGATTCAAAATAGGGTCACAAGATATACTCGAGAGATGTGAGGAGCTGATGGTCAAATTGTATATCTCCGGACTTTTGACTGCAGAATGTGTAAAACGCAACAGGGCACAATGACGGATTTCGATGGTCAATTTATATATCGCAGAATTGCAGGTGTTTTTTGTAGGTAACGGAACAATAGAAGCACAATGTTGAGCAAGCATGGCTAGGAACCGACGATGGTAATAGTAGTCAAGTATGCAATGAGTAAGCGGTTGGACAGACTCATGATATAAAAGCATGAGACATACTCGGAACAGGGAATATTGACAGGCTTGAAAACAAAGCCACAAGTTCTACTCAGGAGATATGAGGGATCGATAGTCAAATTGTATCTATCCCAACTTTTGATTGCAAAATGTGTAACACGGAATAGGAGACAATGACAGATTTCAATGGTCAATTTGTATATTGCATAAATTTGGGTTTTGTATATAAAATCATGAGACATTCTAAAAAACAACCAAGTAACCAAAAAGGGAAAGAAAATGAGAAAAAGAAAGGGGAATTTGGTTGCTAATTTGTAGATCAGGGAAGTCTGGGTGCTATTTGTAGGCGGTGGAACAATGGAAATGCAATGTTGAACCCGCCTATCCAAGAACCCGCGATACAGAAATTTTGTTGAATATGAAATGGGGAATTGGTCGGTCAGACTCGTGAGATAAAAGTATCAGTGGAAATCTAAAGTGATGAATCCGCCAACCCCAACAGCTAGAAATTTTCCAAAAAACGACTAAGTAACCATAAAGGGAAAGAAGAGAGAAAAAAGAAAGGGGATGGCAATTTTCAAAAGCAGGAGTTGGTGTAAGAAAGCCCCATTGATGGTCTTAACAATAACTATGAATTGCATCAAACATGTGATCAGGTTCTTCAATCAAGGAATAGATAAATCAATTCATGCTTATAGTTTCCAGGCTGTGTTTGTTTAAGAGAAGCATCAAAAAGACACAAGAAAATCAATTTTGGGATGTTTAAGTAAATTTATTGTACTGTCAACTTCACTGCAAGTATAGCAACGACGAATTTGAATTTTAATGTCTTGTCATTGATATGATAGTTCCATTGGACTTCACATAGTATATACCCTTTTATTGCAAAATATTCCTGGAGATGAATTTTTCTAAGTTCATCGATCAAGGAAAAGTGATAAAACAAGCCACCTACTACATTTGAGTCGGAGAGATTATATTAAAATGCAAAGCATGTCCTATATATTCTTTAAGATCATAGAAAAACTGCCAATATCTTGAATGTATCATTAATTTTCCAGAACAAAGCATACAACCAAGAACCAAGTAAACACCAAATGTATTGAAAGTTGAGGCACAAGGCAACACATGAACACATAAGGCACCAAGTGAGATCCCACAAGGTTCCATAGAGTAGTACACATCGACCTTTGCATCAAATAATTTGATATATAAAAAAAAAAAAAAAAACGCATGTGGCATTGGTTTTCTCTTACATCTGGTATATGTTCCCATGAGAAAATAAGCGTGGCCATGGGATATGAACAAAAGTCTGCCAAAAACAAGACAACACAAAACCAACGGAGCTTCGCCATTGTACCCTAGCTATAACCAAACACCAAAATGGGTAACACGAAACTTGCCGATTACTATTTTACCATGAAGCAATATCACTATGGACATTTTCTTCTGGTAGTGCTATGTTCTATCACTACCAGTTTTAACAATGCCAAATTTCCAATATTATTGGAAATGCCTGATGGTTTTGCCCAGAAGAGCAAGTTATTTAGACAGTTCAAATGAAGGACCTAAATTATTTGCATATGGTTACTTTGTATGGGGTTTGTCCTCAAGCTTCCCATTTATGGACTGAACAATCTTATGCGCTTTTACATCACCAATAACTGCACCTTCCTGTATGAATTCCAATGCCTAAAATCCCCAATATCTATAGCAAGTTCTGAAGATTTCAAGCTCATGTTTCAATCCATGCTGAGTCCTTTTTTTCAATTAGGGCATCGAGAAAATGAATATACCATACCATAAATGTACATATTGAGATCATCTTCTTTTTTATTTGGGTACCCAAAAAAAATGCAGAAATCCTTCCATGGCTATATAGTTGGAAAACATATTTCCAATTTGGGCACCCAAAAAGGTGCAGACTCCTCCAAAAAATCCACAGCCAGCCAGCATTTTTTTTTCATTTGGACACCCCAACAAATATGCAAAATTCTTACTAGGAGATGCAAAAAAACATGAAAATTACAACAACGATTACATTTGTAGTTAGATTTTCCTTGTTGTTTCAAGTGCACAAAAAGAGACAA